>JAWQFJ010025818.1:32500-71850 GCA_034096865.1 Theodoxus fluviatilis | reverse complement strand
CCTCTTGCTGTCTCACTCTGTAGCGTTCTCCCTCTTGCTGTCTCTGTCTCTCTGTGGCGTTCTCCCTCTTGCTGTCTCTGTCTCTCTGTGGCGTTATCCCTCTTGCTGTCTCTGTCTCTCTGTGGCGTTCTCCCTCTTGCTGTCTCTGTCTCTCTGTGACGTTCTCATTCTTGCTGTCTCTGTCTCTCTGTGGCGTTCTCCCTCTTGCTGTCTCTCTCTGTGGCGTTCTCCCTCTTGCTGTCTCTGTCTCTCTGTGGCGTTCTCCCTCTTGCTGTCCCTGTCTCTCTGTGGCGTTCTCCCTCTTGCTGTCTCTCTGCGCCGTTCTCCCTCTTGCTGTCTCTGTCTCTCTGCCGTTCTCCCTCTTGCTGTCTCTGTCTCTCTGTGGCGTTCTCCCTCTTGCTGTCTCTGTCTCTCTGTGGCGTTCTCCCTCTTCCTGTCTCTGTCTCTCTGCCGTTCTCCCTCTTGCTGTCTCTCTGTGGCGTTCTCCCTCTTGCTGTCTCTGTCTCTCTGTGGCGTTCTCCCTCTTGCTGTCTCTGTATTTCTGTGGCGTTCTCCCTCTTGCTGTCTCTGTGGCGTTCTCCCTCTTGCTGTCTCTCTGTGGCGTTCTCCCTCTTGCTGTCTCTGTCTCTCTGTGGCGTTCTCCCTCTTGCTGTCTCTCTGTGGCGTTCTCCCTCTTGCTGTCTCTGTCTCTCTGTGGCGTTCTCCCTCTTGCTGTCTCTGTCTCTCTGGCGTTCTCCCTCTTGCTGTCTCTCTGTGGCGTTCTCCCTCTTGCTGTCTCTCTGTGGCGTTCTCCCTCTTGCTGTCTCTCTGTGGCGTTCTCCCTCTTGCTGTCTCTCTGTGGCGTTCTCCCTCTTGCTGTCTCTCTCTGTGGCGTTCTCCCTCTTGCTGTCTCTGTCTCTCTGTGCGTTCTCCCTCTTGCTGTCTATGTCTCTCTGTGGCGTTCTCCCTCTTGCTGTCTCTGTCTCTCTGTGGCGTTCTCCCTCTTGCTGTCTCTCTGTGGCGTTCTCCCTCTTGCTGTCTCTCTCTGTGGCGTTCTCCCTCTTGCTGTCTCTGTCTCTCTGTGGCGTTCTCCCTCTTGCTGTCTCTGTCTCTCTGTGGCGTTCTCCCTCTTGCTGTCTCTGTCTCTCTGTGGCGTTCTCCCTCTTGCTGTCTCTGTCTCTCTGTGGCGTTCTCCCTCTTGCTGTCTCTGTCTCTCTGTGGCGTTCTCCCTCTTGCTGTCTCTGTGGCGTTCTCCCTCTTGCTGTCTCTGTCTCTCTGTGCCGTTCTCCCTCTTGCTGTCTCTGTCTCTCTGTGGCGTTCTCCCTCTTGCTGTCTCTGTCTCTCTGTGCCGTTCTCCCTCTTGCTGTCTCTGTCTCTCTGTGGCGTTCTCCCTCTTGCTGTCTCTGTCTCTCTGTGGCGTTCTCCCTCTTGCTGTCTCTGTCTCTCTGTGGCGTTCTCCCTCTTGCTGTCTCTGTCTCTCTGTGCCGTTCTCCCTCTTGCTGTCTCTGTCTCTCTGTGCCGTTCTCCCTCTTGCTGTCTCTGTCTCTCTGTGCCGTTCTCCCTCTTGCTGTCTCTGTCTCTCTGTGGCGTTCTCCCTCTTGCTGTCTCTCTGTGGCGTTCTCCCTCTTGCTGTCTCTGACTCTCTGTGCCGTTCTCCCTCTTGCTGTCTCTCTCTGTGGCGTTCTCCCTCTTGCTGTCTCTGTCTCTCTGTGGCGTTCTCCCTCTTGCTGTCTCTGTCTCTCTGTGGCGTTCTCCCTCTTGCTGTCTCTGTCTCTCTGTGGCGTTCTCCCTCTTGCTGTCTCTCTCTGTGGCGTTCTCCCTCTTGCTGTCTCTGTCTCTCTGTGGCGTTCTCCCTCTTGCTGTCTCTGTCTCTCTGTGGCGTTCTCCCTCTTGCTGTCTCTCTCTGTGGCGTTCTCCCTCTTGCTGTCTCTCTGTGCCGTTCTCCCTCTTGCTGTCTCTCTGTGGCGTTCTCCCTCTTGCTGTCTCTGTCTCTCTGTGCCGTTCTCCCTCTTGCTGTCTCTGTCTCTCTGTGCCGTTCTCCCTCTTGCTGTCTCTCTGTGCCGTTCTCCCTCTTGCTGTCTCTCTGTGGCGTTCTCCCTCTTGCTGTCTCTGTCTCTCTGTGGCGTTCTCCCTCTTGCTGTCTCTGTCTCTCTGTGGCGTTCTCCCTCTTGCTGTCTCTGTCTCTCTGTGGCGTTCTCCCTCTTGCTGTCTCTCTGTGGCGTTCTCCCTCTTGCTGTCTCTCTGTGGCGTTCTCCCTCTTGCTGTCTCTGTCTCTCTGTGGCGTTCTCCCTCTTGCTGTCTCTCTGTGGCGTTCTCCCTCTTGCTGTCTCTCTCTGTGGCGTTCTCCCTCTTGCTGTCTCTGTCTCTCTGTGGCGTTCTCCCTCTTGCTGTCTCTCTGTGGCGTTCTCCCTCTTGCTGTCTCTGTCTCTCTGTGGCGTTCTCCCTCTTGCTGTCTCTCTGTGGCGTTCTCCCTCTTGCTGTCTCTGTCTCTCTGTGGCGTTCTCCCTCTTGCTGTCTCTGTCTCTCTGTGGCGTTCTCCCTCTTGCTGTCTCTGTCTCTCTGTGGCGTTCTTCCTCTTGCTGACTCTCTGTGGCGTTCTCCCTCCTGCTGTCTCTGACTCTCTGTGGCGTTCTCCCTCTTGCTGTCTTTGTCTCTCTGTGGCGTTCTCCTTCTTGCTGTCTTTGTCTCTCTGTGGCGTTCTTCCTCTTGCTGGCTCTGTCTCTCTGCCGTTCTCCCTCTTGAGGTCTCTGTCTCTCTGTGGCGTTCTCCCTCTTGCTGTCTCTGTCTCTCTGTGGCGTTCTCCCTCTTGCTGTCTCTGTCTCTCTGTGCCGTTCTCCCTCTTGCTGTCTCTCTGTGGCGTTCTCCCTCTTGCTGTCTCTGTCTCTCTGTGGCGTTCTCCCTCTTGCTGTCTCTGTCTCTCTGTGCCGTTCTCCCTCTTGCTGTCTCACTCTGTAGCGTTCTCCCTCTTGCTGTCTCTGTCTCTCTGTGGCGTTCTCCCTCTTGCTGTCTCTGTCTCTCTGTGCCGTTCTCCCTCTTGCTGTCTCTCTGTGGCGTTCTCCCTCTTGCTGTCTCTGTCTCTCTGTGGCGTTCTCCCTCTTGCTGTCTCTCTGTGCCGTTCTCCCTCTTGCTGTCTCTCTGTGGCGTTCTCCCTCTTGCTGTCTCTGTCTCTCTGTGGCGTTCTCCCTCTTGCTGTCTCTGTCTCTCTGTGCCGTTCTCCCTCTTGCTGTCTCTGTCTCTCTGTGCCGTTCTCCCTCTTGCTGTCTCTCTGTGGCGTTCTCCCTCTTGCTGTCTCTGTCTCTCTGTGCCGTTCTCCCTCTTGCTGTCTCTGTCTCTCTGTGGCGTTCTCCCTCTTGCTGTCTCTGTCTCTCTGTGGCGTTCTCCCTCTTGCTGTCTCTCTGTGGCGTTCTCCCTCTTGCTGTCTCTCTGTGGCGTTCTCCCTCTTGCTGTCTCTGTCTCTCTGTGCCGTTCTCCCTCTTGCTGTCTCTCTGTGGCGTTCTCCCTCTTGCTGTCTCTCTGTGGCGTTCTCCCTCTTGCTGTCTCTGTCTCTCTGTGGCGTTCTCCCTCTTGCTGTCTCTGTCTCTCTGTGGCGTTCTCCCTCTTGCTGTCTCTGTCTCTCTGTGGCGTTCTCCCTCTTGCTGTCTCTGTCTCTCTGTGGCGTTCTCCCTCTTGCTGTCTCTCTCTGTGGCGTTCTCCCTCTTGCTGTCTCTGTCTCTCTGTGGCGTTCTCCCTCTTGCTGTCTCTGTCTCTCTGTGGCGTTCTCCCTCTTGCTGTCTCTGTCTCTCTGTGGCGTTCTCCCTCTTGCTGTCTCTGTCTCTCTGTGCCGTTCTCCCTCTTGCTGACTCTCTGTGGCGTTCTCCCTCTTGCTGTCTCTGACTCTCTGTGCCGTTCTTCCTCTTGCTGACTCTCTGTGCCGTTCTTCCTCTTGCTGACTCTCTGTGGCGTTCTTCCTCTTGCTGTCTCTCTGTGCCGTTCTTCCTCTTGCTGTCTCTCTGTGGCGTTCTCCCTCTTGCTGTCTCTGTCTCTCTGTGGCGTTCTCCCTCTTGCTGTCTCTGTCTCTCTGTGGCGTTCTCCCTCTTGCTGTCTCTGTCTCTCTGTGGCGTTCTCCCTCTTGCTGTCTCTGTCTCTCTGTGGCGTTCTCCCTCTTGCTGTCTCTGTCTCTCTGTGGCGTTCTCCCTCTTGCTGTCTCTGTCTCTCTGTGGCGTTCTCCCTCTTGCTGTCTCTGTCTCTCTGTGGCGTTCTCCCTCTTGCTGTCTCTGTCTCTCTGTGGCGTTCTCCCTCTTGCTGTCTCTGTCTCTCTGTGGCGTTCTCCCTCTTGCTGTCTCTGTCTCTCTGTGGCGTTCTCCCTCTTGCTGTCTCTGTCTCTCTGTGGCGTTCTCCCTCTTGCTGTCTCTGTCTCTCTGTGGCGTTCTCCCTCTTGCTGTCTCTGTCTCTCTGTGGCGTTCTCCCTCTTGCTGTCTCTGTCTCTCTGTGCGTTCTCCCTCTTGCTGTCTCTGTCTCTCTGTGCCGTTCTCCCTCTTGCTGTCTCTGTCTCTCTGTGGCGTTCTCCCTCTTGCTGTCTCTGTCTCTCTGTGGCGTTCTCCCTCTTGCTGTCTCTGTCTCTCTGTGGCGTTCTCCCTCTTGCTGTCTCTGTCTCTCTGTGCGTTCTCCCTCTTGCTGTCTCCTCTGTGGCGTTCTCCCTCTTGCTGTCTCTGTCTCTCTGTGCGTTCTCCCTCTTGCTGTCTCTGTCTCTCTGTTGCGTTCTCCCTCTTGCTGTCTCTGTCTCTCTGTGGCGTTCTCCCTCTTGCTGTCTCTGTCTCTCTGTGGCGTTCTCCCTCTTGCTGTCTCTGTCTCTCTGTGCCGTTCTCCCTCTTGCTGTCTCTCTCTGTGCGTTCTCCCTCTTGCTGCTCTGTCTCTCTGTGGCGTTCTCCCTCTTGCTGTCTCTGTCTCTCTGTGCGTTCTCCCTCTTGCTGTCTCTGTCTCTCTGTGGCGTTCTCCCTCTTGCTGTCTCTGTCTCTCTGTGGCGTTCTCCCTCTTGCTGTCTCTGTCTCTCTGTGGCGTTCTCCCTCTTGCTGTCTCTGTCTCTCTGTGGCGTTCTCCCTCTTGCTGTCTCTGTCTCTCTGTGCCGTTCTCCCTCTTGCTGTCTCTCTGTGGCGTTCTCCCTCTTGCTGTCTCTGTCTCTCTGTGGCGTTCTCCCTCTTGCTGTCTCTGTCTCTCTGTGGCGTTCTCCCTCTTGCTGTCTCTGTCTCTCTGTGGCGTTCTCCCTCTTGCTGTCTCTGTCTCTCTGTGGCGTTCTCCCTCTTGCTGTCTCTGTCTCTCTGTGGCGTTCTCCCTCTTGCTGTCTCTGTCTCTCTGTGGCGTTCTCCCTCTTGCTGTCTCTGTCTCTCTGTGGCGTTCTCCCTCTTGCTGTCTCTGTCTCTCTGTGGCGTTCTCCCTCTTGCTGTCTCTGTCTCTCTGTGGCGTTCTCCCTCTTGCTGTCTGCCTCTCTGCCGTTCTCCCTCTTGCTGTCTCTGTCTCTCTGTGCCGTTCTCCCTCTTGCTGTCTCTGTCTCTCTGTGGCGTTCTCCCTCTTGCTGTCTCTGTCTCTCTGTGGCGTTCTCCCTCTTGCTGTCTCTGTCTCTCTGCCGTTCTTCCTCTTGCTGTCTCTAACTCTTTGTGGGGTTCTCCCTCTTGCTGTCTCACTCTGTAGCGTTCTCCCTCTTGCTGCCTCTGTCTCTCTGTTCCGTTTTCCCTCTTGCTGTCTCTGTCTCTCTGTGGCGTTCTCCCTCTTGCTGTATCTGTCTCTCTGTTCCGTTTTCCCTCTTGCTGTCTGTCTCTCTGCCGTTCTCCCTCTTGCTGTCTCTGTCTCTCTGTGGCGTTCTCCCTCTTACTGTCTCTGTTTCTCTGTGGCGTTCTCCCTCTTGCTGTCTCTGTCTCTCTGTGGCGTTCTCACTCTTGCTGTCTCTCTCTCTCTCTGTGGCGTTCTCCCTCTTGCTGTCTCTGTCTCTCTGTGGCGTTCTCCCTCTTGCTGACTCTCTGTGGCGTTCTCCCTCTTGCTGTCTCTGTCTCTGTGTGGCGTTCTCCCTCTTGCTGTCTCTCTGTGCCGTTCTCCCTCTTTCTGACTCTCTGCCGTTCTCCCTCTTGCTGACTCTCTGTGGCGTTCTCCCTCTTGCTGTCTCTGTGTGCCGTTCTTCCTCTTGCTGACTCTCTGTGCCGTTCTCCCTCTTGCTGTCACTGTCTCTCTGCCGTTCTTCCTCTTGCTGTCTCTGTCTCTCTGTGGCGTTCTCCCTCTTGCTGTCTCACTCTGTAGCGTTCTCCCTCTTGCTGTCTCTGTCTCTCTGCCGTTCTCCCTCTTGCTGACTCTCTGTGGCGTTCTCCCTCTTGCTGTGTCTGTCTCTCTGTGGGGTTCTCCCTCTTGCTGTCTCTGACTCTCAGTGGCGTTCTCCCTCTTGCTGTGTCTGTCTCTCTGTGGGGTTCTCCCTCTTGCTGTCTCTGTCTCTCTGTGGCGTTCACCCTCTTGCTGTCTCTGTGGCGTTCTCCCTCTTGCTGTCTTTGTCTCAATCTGTAGCGTTCTCCCTCTTGCTGTCTCTGTCTCTCTGTAGCGTTCTCCCTCTTGCTGTCTCTGTCTCTCTGTGGCGTTCTCCCTCTTGCTGTCTCTGTCTCTCTGTGGCGTTCTCCCTCTTGCTGTCTCTGTCTCTCTGTGGCGTTCTCCCTCTTGCTGTCTCTGTCTCTCTGCCGTTCTCCCTCTTGCTGTTTCTATCTGTAGCGTTCTCCCTCTTGCTGTCTCTGTCTTTCTGTGGCGTTCTCCCTCTTGATGTCTCTGTCTCTCTGTGGCGTTCTCCCTCTTGCTGTCTCTGTCTCTCTGTGGCGTTCTCCCTCTTGCTGTCTCTGTCTCTCTGTGGCGTTCTCCCTCTTGCTGTTTCTATCTGTAGCGTTCTCCCTCTTGCTGTCTCTGTCTTTCTGTGGCGTTCTCCCTCTTGCTGTCTCTATCTGTAGCGTTCTCCCTCTTGCTGTCTCTGTCTCTCTGTGGCGTTCTCCCTCTTGCTGTCTCTGTCTCTCTGTGGCGTTCTCCCTCTTGCTGTCTCTGTCTCTCTGTGGCGTTCTCCCTCTTGCTGTCACTGTCTCTCTGCCGTTCTCCCTCTTGCTGTCTCTGTCGCTCTGTGGCGTTCTCCCTCTTGCTGTCACTGTCTCTCTGTGGCGTTCTCCCTCTTGCTGTCACTGTCTCTCTGTGGCGTTCTCCCTCTTGCTGTCTCTGTCTCTCTGTGGCGTTCTCCCTCTTGCTGTCTCTGTCTCTCTGTGGCGTTCTCCCTCTTGCTGTCTCTGTCTCTCTGTGGCGTTCTCCTTCTTGCTGTCTCTCTGTGGCGTTCTCCCTCTTGCTGTCTCTGTCTCTCTGTGGCGTTCTCCCTCTTGCTGTCTCTGTCTCTCTGTGCGTTCTCCCTCTTGCTGTCTCTATCTGTGGCGTTCTCCCTCTTGCTGTCTCTGTCTCTCTGTGGCGTTCTCCCTCTTGCTGTCTCTGTCTCTCTGTGGCGTTCTCCCTCTTGCTGTCTCTGTCTCTCTGTGGCGTTCTCCCTCTTGCTGTCTCTGTCTCTCTGTGGCGTTCTCCCTCTTGCTGTCACTGTCTCTCTGCCGTTCTCCCTCTTGCTGTCTCTGTCTCTCTGTGGCGTTCTCCCTCTTGCTGTCTCTCTGTGGCGTTCTCCCTCTTGCTGTCTCTGTCTCTCTGTGGCGTTCTCCCTCTTGCTGTCTCTATCTGTAGCGTTCTCCCTCTTGCTGTCTCTGTCTCTCTGTGGCGTTCTCCCTCTTGCTGTCTCTGTCTCTCTGCCGTTCTCCCTCTTGCTGTCTCACTCTGTAGCGTTCTCCCTCTTGCTGTCTCTGTCTCTCTGTGGCGTTCTCCCTCTTGCTGTCTCTGTCTCTCTGTGGCGTTCTCCCTCTTGCTGTCTCTGTCTCTCTGTGGCGTTCTCCCTCTTGCTGTCTCTGTCTCTCTGTGGCGTTCTCCCTCTTGCTGTCTCTCTGTGGCGTTCTCCCTCTTGCTGTCTATGTCTCTCTGTGCCGTTATCCCTCTTGCTGTCTCTGTTGCGTTCTCCCTCTTGCTGTCTCTGTCTCTCTGTGGCACTCTCCCTCTTGCTGTCTCTGTGTCTCTGTGGCGTTCTCCCTCTTGCTGTCTCTGTCTCTCTGTGGCGTTCTCCCTCTTGCTGTCTCTGTATTTCTGTGGCGTTCTCCCTCTTGCTGTCTCTGTGGCGTTCTCCCTCTTGCTGTCTGTCTGTGGCGTTCTCCTTCTTGCTGTCTCTGTGGCGTTCTCCCTTTTGCTGTCTCTGTGGCGTTCTCCCTCTTGCTGTCTCTGTCTCTCTGTGGCGTTCTCCCTCTTGCTGACTCTCTGTGGCGTTCTCCCTCTTGCTGTCTCTGTCTCTGTGTGGCGTTCTCCCTCTTGCTGTCTCTCTGTGCCGTTCTCCCTCTTTCTGACTCTCTGCCGTTCTCCCTCTTGCTGACTCTCTGTGGCGTTCTCCCTCTTGCTGTCTCTCTGTGCCGTTCTTCCTCTTGCTGACTCTCTGTGCCGTTCTCCCTCTTGCTGTCACTGTCTCTCTGCCATTCTTCCTCTTGCTGTCTCTAACTCTCTGTGGCGTTCTCCCTCTTGCTGTCTCACTCTGTAGCGTTCTCCCTCTTGCTGTCTCTGTCTCTCTGCCGTTCTCCCTCTTGCTGACTCTCTGTGGTGTTCTCCCTCTTGCTGTCTCTGTCTCTCTGTAGCGTTCTCCCTCTTGCTGTCTCTGTCTCTCTGTGGCGTTCTCCCTCTTGCTGTCTCAGTCTCTCTGTAGCGTTCTCCCTCTTGCTGTCTCTGTCTCTCTGTGGCGTTCTCACTCTTGCTGTCTCTGTCTCTCTGTGGCGTTTTCCCTCTTGCTGTCTCTGTCTCTCTGTGCCGTTCTCCCTCTTGCTGTCTCTGTCTCTCTGTGGCGTTCCCCCTCTTGCTGTCTCTGTCTCTCTGTGCCGTTCTCCCTCTTGCTGTCTCTGTCTCTCTGTGGCGTTCTCCCTCTTGCTGTCTCTGTCTCTCTGTGGCGTTCTCCCTCTTGCTGTCTCTGTCTCTCTGCCGCTCACCCTCTTGCTGTCTCTCTGTGCCGTTCTCCCTCTTGCTGTCTCTGTCTCTCTGTGGCGTTCACCCTCTTGCTGTCTCTCTGTGGCGTTCTCCCTCTTGCTGTCTCTGTCTCTCTGTGGCGTTCTCCCTCTTGCTGTCTCTGTCTCTCTGTGGCGTTCCCCCTCTTGCTGTCTCTGTCTCTCTGTGCCGTTCTTCCTCTTGCTGTGTCTGTGGCGTTCTCCCTCTTGCTGTCTATGTCTCTCTGTGCCGTTATCCCTCTTGCTGTCTCTGTTGCGTTCTCCCTCTTGCTGTCTCTGTCTCTCTGTGGCACTCTCCCTCTTGCTGTCTCTGTGTCTCTGTGGCGTTCTCCCTCTTGCTGTCTCTGTCTCTCTGTGGCGTTCTCCCTCTTGCTGTCTCTGTCTCTCTGTGGCGTTCTCCCTCTTGCTGTCTCTGTCTCTCTGTGGCGTTCTCCCTCTTGCTGTCTCTGTCTCTCTGTGGCGTTCACCCTCTTGCTGTGTCTGTCTCTCTGTGGCGTTCTCCCTCTTCTGTGTCTGTCTCTCTGTAGCGTTCTCCCTCTTGCTGTCTCTGTCTCTCTGTGCCGTTCTCCCTTTTGCTGTCTCTGTCTCTCTGTGGCGTTCTCCCTCTTGCTGTCTCACTCTGTAGCGTTCTCCCTCTTGCTGTCTCTGTCTCTCTGTGACGTTCTCCCTCTTGCTGTCTCTGTCTCTCTGTGGCGTTCTCGCTCTTGCTGTCTCTGTCTCTCTGTGGCGTTCTCCCTCTTGCTGTCTCTGTCTCTCTGTGGCGTTCTCCCTCTTGCTGTCTCTCTGTGGCGTTCTCCCTCTTGCTGTCTCTGTCTCTCTGTGGCGTTCACCCTCTTGCTGTCTCTCTGTGCCGTTCTCCCTTTTGCTGTCTCTGTCTCTCTGTGCCGTTCTCCCTTTTGCTGTCTCTGTCTCTCTGTGGCGTTCTCCCTCTTGCTGTCTCTGTCTCTCTGTGGCGTTCTCCCTCTTGCTGTCTCTGTCTCTCTGTGGCGTTCTCCCTCTTGCTGTCTCTGTCTCTCTGTGCCGTTCTCCCTCTTGCTGTCTCTGTCTCTCTGTGCCGTTCTCCCTCTTGCTGTCTCTGTCTCTCTGTGGCGTTCTCCCTCTTGCTGTCTCTGTCTCTCTGTGGCGTTCTCCCTCTTGCTGTCTCTGTCTCTCTGTGGCGTTCTCCCTCTTGCTGTCTCTGTCTCTCTGTGGCGTTCTCCCTCTTGCTGTCTCTGTCTCTCTGTGGCGTTCTCCCTCTTGCTGTCTCTGTCTCTCTGTGCCGTTCTCCCTCTTGCTGTCTCTGTCTCTCTGTGCCGTTCTCCCTCTTGCTGTCTCTGTCTCTCTGTGGCGTTCTCCCTCTTGCTGTCTCTGTCTCTCTGTGGCGTTCTCCCTCTTGCTGTCTCTGTCTCTCTGTGGCGTTCTCCCTCTTGCTGTCTCTGTCTCTCTGTGCCGTTCTCCCTCTTGCTGTCTCTCTGTGGCGTTCTCCCTCTTGCTGTCTCTGTCTCTCTGTGGCGTTCTCCCTCTTGCTGTCTCTCTGTGGCGTTCTCCCTCTTGCTGTCTCTGTCTCTCTGTGCCGTTCTCCCTCTTGCTGTCTCTCTGTGGCGTTCTCCCTCTTGCTGTCTCTGTCTCTCTGTGGCGTTCTCCCTCTTGCTGTCTCTCTGTGGCGTTCTCCCTCTTGCTGTCTCTGTCTCTCTGTGGCGTTCACCCTCTTGCTGTCTCTCTGTGCCGTTCTCCCTCTTGCTGTCTCTGTCTCTCTGTGGCGTTCTCCCTCTTGCTGTCTCTGTCTCTCTGTGGCGTTCTCCCTCTTGCTGTCTCTCTGCCGCTCTCCCTCTTGCTGTCTCTCTGTGCCATTCTCCCTCTTGCTGTCTCTGTCTCTCTGTGGCGTTCTCCCTCTTGCTGTCTCTGTCTCTCTGTGGCGTTCTCCCTCTTGCTGTCTCTGTCTCTCTGTGGCGTTCTCCCTCTTGCTGTCTCTGTCTCTCTGTGGCGTTCTCCCTCTTGCTGTCTCTGTCTCTCTGTGGCGTTCTCCCTCTTGCTGTCTCTGTGGCGTTCTCCCTCTTGCTGTCTCTGTCTCTCTGTGGCGTTCTCCCTCTTGCTGTCTCTGTGGCGTTCTCCCTCTTGCTGTCTCTGTCTCTCTGTGGCGTTCTCCCTCTTGCTGTCTCTGTCTCTCTGTGGCGTTCTCCCTCTTGCTGTCTCTGTCTCTCTGTGGCGTTCTCCCTCTTGCTGTCTCACTCTGTAGCGTTCTCCTATTTGCTGACTCTCTGTGGCGTTCTCCCTCTTGCTGACTCTCTGTGGCGTTCTCCCTCTTGCTGTCTCTGTCTCTCTCTGCCGTTCTCCCTCTTGCTGTCTCTGTGGCGTTTTCCCTCTTGCTGTCTCTGTCTCTCTGTGGCGTTCTCCCTCTTGCTGTCTCTGTCTCTCTGTGGCGTTCTCCCTCTTGCTGTCTCTGTCTCTCTGTGGCGTTCTCCCTCTTGCTGTCTCTGTCTCTCTGTGGCGTTCTCCCTCTTGCTGTCTCTGTGCCGTTCTCCCTCTTGCTGTCTCTGTGCCGTTCTCCCTCTTGCTGACTCTCTGTGGCGTTCTCCCTCTTGCTGTCTCTGTCTCTCTCTGCCGTTCTCCCTCTTGCTGTCTCTGTCTCTCTGTGGCGTTCTCCCTCTTGCTGTCTCTGTCTCTCTGTGGCGTTCTCCCTCTTGCTGTCTCTGTCTCTCTGTGGCGTTCTCCCTCTTGCTGTCTCTGTCTCTCTGTGCCTTTCTCCCTCTTGCTGTCTCTTTCTGTAGCGTTCACCCTCTTACTGTCTCTGTCTCTCTGTGGCGTTCTCCCTCTTGCTGTCTCTGTGGCGTTCTCCCTCTTGCTGTCTCTGACTCTCTGTGCCATTCTTCCTCTTGCTGTCTCTGTCTCTCTGTGGCGTTCTCCCTCTTGCTGTCTCTCTGTGCGTGCACATTTTTGTGTCAGAAGGTTGGGGAAGGAACTAGTTCTGTGTATCGCAGTCCGTCCGTCCGTCCGTCTATGTCCGTCCGTCCATCCATGTCCGTCCGTCCGTTTGTCCGTCCATGTCCGTACGTACGTCCGTCAATGTCCGTCCGTCCGTCCATGTCCGTCCGTCCATGTCCGTTCGTCCGTCCGTCCATGTCCGTCCGTCCGTCCGTCCATCCATGTCCGTCCTTTTGACCATGTCCGCCCGTCCGTCCATGTTCGTCCGTCCGTCCGTCCATGTTCGTCCGTCCGTCCGTCCATGTTCGTCCGTCCGTCCGTCCATGTCCGTCCGTCCGTCCATCCGTCCGTGTCTGTCTGTTCGTCCGTCCGTCCATCCGTCCGTGTCTGTCCGTTCGTCCGTCCGTCCATCCGTCAGTGTCTGTCCGTCCGTCCGTCCATGTTCGTCCGTCCGTCCGTCCATGTCCGTCCGTCCGTCCGTCCATCCGTCAGTGTCTGTCCGTCCGTGTCTGTCCGTCCGTCCGTGTCTGTCTGTCCGTCCGTGTCTGTCTGTCCGTCCGTGTCTGTCTGTCCGTCCGTGTCTGTCTGTCTGTCTGTCTGTCTGTCTGTCTGTCTGTCTGTCTGTCTGTCTGTCTGTCTGTCTGTCTGTCTGTCTGTCTGTCTGTCTGTCTGTCTGTCTGTCTGTCTGTCTGTCTGTCTGTCTGTCTGTCTGTCTGTCTGTCTGTCCGTGTCTGTCTGTCCGTGTCTGTCTGTCCGTGTCTGTCTGTCCGTGTCTGTCTGTCCGTGTCTGTCTGCGTGTCTGTCTGTCTGTCCGTCTGCGTGTCTGTCTGCCTGTCTGCTTGTCTGTCTGCCTGTCTGTGTGTCTGTCTGCCTGTCTGCGTGTCTGTCTGCCTGTCTGCGTATCTGTCTGCCTGTCTGCGTGCCGGTCTCTCTGTCCGTCTTTCTGTCTCTCTCTCCGTCTGTCTCCCTGGTCTGGTCTGGTCTGGTCTGGTCTGGTCTGGGCTGGTCTCTCTCTCTCTCTCTCTCTCTCTCTCTCTCTCTCTCTCTCTCTCTCTCTCTCTCTCTCTCCAACAGCGAACTGCGCCATGGGCATGATTCGGGCATGAGCGTCCTCAAGAATCCTCATTCTGAGAGAAATCAACCATGTTCCGTGACAGAGACCCCCACGCTTAGGCGGTCAAGACCACACCGCGATGTTTACACCAAGCAGAGAAGCGTGTGGCGCTAAACAGTCAACCGTGACAACCCCAGGAGGATTTCCCCATGTGCAGCCAGCCAATGAGTAGCATGATGACGTCATCAAACTAATCACGCTCACCAATACATTCATAACCTCCAGATTTCCCTATCAGAGTTGAATGATGGAGAAATATATTTGGAAACCCCTCCGAAGGTAAATATGCTCACTGTAACCCTGACAAGATGTCTCGTGCAGGCAGCTGATTTTCTTAAGAGATCATTCTATCTCAGGCAGAACTCACCCTCAAGAGTTTGGTATGATAGAGAATGTATGATTTCAAAGAAAAACGCCAGACGATATTTACGAAAGTTCTTGAGTACTAACGCAGATGGGGATAGAAGAACATATATCTATCAAAGAAATAAATACAAGCAATTTGTTAGAGATAAAAAAGACACCTATAAATGGAGAGTGAGTAATTCCCTTGGTGCCAGTCTCAAAGACAGTACACATTTTTGGAGACAAGTTAAAACTCTGGGTACAAAATGTCAAGTTTCTTGTAAAAAGTTTCTGCAAATATTATGCGAACACTTTAGGGGTGTCTTTTCTGAAGTATCATTTACTAATAGCGAGGGTCTGGTGCAGGCAGAAATGAACCATCACCTGGATGACAGCATTTTAAATTCACCCATTACGCGGGCCGAGATAACAAATGCCATATGGGACCTAAACGTTGGGTCCTGTGCGGGTACTGATAACATTTTAGCTGAAATGTAAAAATCAACTGAACAATTGATGTTTGAAAAATGGATATTCCTTCCGCCTCCACGCTCCACAAAAACACAATTTGGCCCAGGTGTTTGTGTTGGTAGAATGCACACCGATATGCAACATTTACACGGGGGTGTCGGACGTTGGCGCCTCGCCGCCTGTAGCGCCCCCGCCATGGCGTGCCCCCCCCCCCCCCCCCCCTGCCTGCCAGCAGCCCGACTGCTGGAGCCAGGTGTCTTCAGCATACATCGCACCGTCTGTAGCTCAGGCACATCTGCACCACGGCTCTTTCTTGATGCTTACCTCACAATGATATAAAAACAAACAAACGAACAAACTAAAGCAAAACGATAGCGAACAAATGGCGGGACAATTGGGGGAGGGGTGGAAGGGGAGGAGGGGTGGAAGGGGGGGAGGGGGGGTGGAAGGGGAGGAGGGGTGGAAGGGGAGTTCTCACTTACAAAGAAGATGATGAGCTGAGAGCTAGAGTCGCTACGTGTCACACTACTGAGAGCTAGAGTCGCTACTTGTCACAGTACTGAGAGCTAGAGTCGCTACGTGTCACACTACTGAGAGCTAGAGTCGCTACGTGTCACAGTACTGAAAGCTAGAGTCGCTACGTGTCACAGTACTGAGAGCTAGAGTCGCTACGTGTCACAGTACTGAGAGCTAGAGTCGCTACGTGTCACACTACTGAGAGCTAGAGTCGCTACGTGTCACAGTACTGAGAGCTAGAGTCGCTACGTGTCACAGTACTGAGAGCTAGAGTCGCTACGTGTCACAGTACTGAGAGCTAGAGTCGCTACGTGTCACACTACTGAGAGCTAGAGTCGCTACGTGTCACACTACTGAGAGCTAGAGTCGCTACGTGTCACACTACTGAGAGCTAGAGTCGCTACGTGTCACAGTACTGAAAGCTAGAGTCGCTACGTGTCACAGTACTGAGAGCTAGAGTCGCTACGTGTCACAGTACTGAGAGCTAGAGTCGCTACGTGTCACACTACTGAGAGCTTGAGTCGCTACGTGTCACAGTACTGAGAGCTTGAGTCGCTACGTGTCACAGTACTGAGAGCTAGAGTCGCTACGTGTTACAGTACTGAGAGCTAGAGTCGCTACGTGTCACAGTACTGAGAGCTTGAGTCGCTACGTGTCACAGTACTGAGAGCTAGAGTCGCTACGTGTCACAGTACTGAGAGCTAGAGTCGCTACGTGTCACAGTACTGAGAGCTAGAGTCGCTACGTCTCACAGTACTGAGAGCTAGAGTCGCTACGTGTCACACTACTGAGAGCTAGAGTCGCTACGTGTCACAGTACTGAGAGCTAGAGTCGCTACGTGTCACACTACTGAGAGCTAGAGTCGCTACGTGTCACAGTACTGAGAGCTAGAGTCGCTACGTGTCACAGTACTGAGAGCTAGAGTCGCTACGTGTCACAGTACTGAGAGCTAGAGTCGCTACGTCTCACAGTACTGAGAGCTTGAGTCGCTACGTGTCACAGTACTGAGAGCTTGAGTCGCTACGTGTCACACTACTGAGAGCTAGAGTCGCTACGTGTCACAGTACTGAGAGCTAGAGTCGCTACGTGTCACAGTACTGAGAGCTTGAGTCGCTACGTGTCACAGTACTGAGAGCTAGAGTCGCTATGTGTCACACAAGTGAGAGCTAGAGTCGCTACGTGTCACAGTACTGAGAGCTAGAGTCGCTACGTGTCACAGTACTGAGAGCTTGAGTCGCTACGTGTCACAGTACTGAGAGCTAGAGTCGCTACGTGTCACAGTACTGAGAGCTAGAGTCGCTACGTGTCACAGTACTGAGAGCTTGAGTCGCTACGTGTCACAGTACTGAGAGCTAGAGTCGCTACGTGTCACAGTACTGAGAGCTAGAGTCGCTACGTGTCACAGTACTGAGAGCTAGAGTCGCTACGTGTCACAGTACTGAGAGCTAGAGTCGCTACGTGTCACAGTACTGAGAGCTAGAGTCGCTACGTGTCACAGTACTGAGAGCTAGAGTCGCTACGTGTCACAGTACTGAGAGCTAGAGTCGCTACGTGTCACAGTACTGAGAGCTAGAGTCGCTACGTGTCACAGTACTGAGAGCTAGAGTCGCTACGTGTTACAGTACTGAGAGCTAGAGTCGCTACGTGTCACAGTACTGAGAGCTTGAGTCGCTACGTGTCACAGTACTGAGAGCTAGAGTCGCTACGTGTCACAGTACTGAGAGCTAGAGTCGCTACGTGTCACAGTACTGAGAGCTAGAGTCGCTACGTCTCACAGTACTGAGAGCTAGAGTCGCTACGTGTCACACTACTGAGAGCTAGAGTCGCTACGTGTCACAGTACTGAGAGCTAGAGTCGCTACGTGTCACAGTACTGAGAGCTAGAGTCGCTACGTGTCACAGTACTGAGAGCTAGAGTCGCTACGTGTCACAGTACTGAGAGCTAGAGTCGCTACGTGTCACAGTACTGAGAGCTAGAGTCGCTACGTGTCACAGTACTGAGAGCTAGAGTCGCTACGTGTCACAGTACTGAGAGCTAGAGTCGCTACGTGTCACAGTACTGAGAGCTAGAGTCGCTACGTGTCACAGTACTGAGAGCTAGAGTCGCTACGTGTCACAGTACTGAGAGCTTGAGTCGCTACGTGTCACAGTACTGAGAGCTAGAGTCGCTATGTGTCACACAAGTGAGAGCTAGAGTCGCTACGTGTCACAGTACTGAGAGCTAGAGTCGCTACGTGTCACAGTACTGAGAGCTTGAGTCGCTACGTGTCACAGTACTGAGAGCTAGAGTCGCTACGTGTCACAGTACTGAGAGCTAGAGTCGCTACGTGTCACAGTACTGAGAGCTTGAGTCGCTACGTGTCACAGTACTGAGAGCTTGAGTCGCTACGTGTCACAGTACTGAGAGCTAGAGTCGCTACGTGTCACAGTACTGAGAGCTAGAGTCGCTACGTGTCACAGTACTGAGAGCTAGAGTCGCTACGTGTCACAGTACTGAGAGCTAGAGTCGCTACGTGTCACAGTACTGAGAGCTAGAGTCGCTACGTGTCACAGTACTGAGAGCTAGAGTCGCTACGTGTCACAGTACTGAGAGCTAGAGTCGCTACGTGTCACAGTACTGAGAGCTAGAGTCGCTACGTGTCACAGTACTGAGAGCTAGAGTCGCTACGTGTCACAGTACTGAGAGCTAGAGTCGCTACGTGTCACAGTACTGAGAGCTAGAGTCGCTACGTGTCACAGTACTGAGAGCTAGAGTCGCTACGTGTCACAGTACTGAGAGCTAGAGTCGCTACGTGTCACAGTACTGAGAGCTAGAGTCGCTACGTGTCACACTACTGAGAGCTAGAGTCGCTACGTGTCACAGTACTGAGAGCTAGAGTCGCTACGTGTCACAGTACTGAGAGCTAGAGTCGCTACGTGTCACAGTACTGAGAGCTAGAGTCGCTACGTGTCACAGTACTGAGAGCTAGAGTCGCTACGTGTCACAGTACTGAGAGCTAGAGTCGCTACGTGTCACAGTACTGAGAGCTAGAGTCGCTACGTGTCACAGTACTGAGAGCTAGAGTCGCTACGTGTCACAGTACTGAGAGCTAGAGTCGCTACGTGTCACAGTACTGAGAGCTAGAGTCGCTACGTGTCACAGTACTGAGAGCTAGAGTCGCTACGTGTCACAGTACTGAGAGCTAGAGTCGCTACGTGTCACAGTACTGAGAGCTAGAGTCGCTACGTGTCACAGTACTGAGAGCTAGAGTCGCTACGTGTCACAGTACTGAGAGCTAGAGTCGCTACGTGTCACAGTACTGAGAGCTAGAGTCGCTACGTGTCACAGTACTGAGAGCTAGAGTCGCTACGTGTCACAGTACTGAGAGCTAGAGTCGCTACGTGTCACAGTACTGAGAGCTAGAGTCGCTACGTGTCACAGTACTGAGAGCTAGAGTCGCTACGTGTCACAGTACTGAGAGCTAGAGTCGCTACGTGTCACAGTACTGAGAGCTAGAGTCGCTACGTGTCACAGTACTGAGAGCTAGAGTCGCTACGTGTCACAGTACTGAGAGCTAGAGTCGCTACGTGTCACAGTACTGAGAGCTAGAGTCGCTACGTGTCACAGTACTGAGAGCTAGAGTCGCTACGTGTCACAGTACTGAGAGCTAGAGTCGCTACGTGTCACAGTACTGAGAGCTAGAGTCGCTACGTGTCACAGTACTGAGAGCTAGAGTCGCTACGTGTCACAGTACTGAGAGCTAGAGTCGCTACGTGTCACAGTACTGAGAGCTAGAGTCGCTACGTGTCACAGTACTGAGAGCTAGAGTCGCTACGTGTCACAGTACTGAGAGCTAGAGTCGCTACGTGTCACAGTACTGAGAGCTAGAGTCGCTACGTGTCACAGTACTGAGAGCTAGAGTCGCTACGTGTCACAGTACTGAGAGCTAGAGTCGCTACGTGTCACAGTACTGAGAGCTAGAGTCGCTACGTGTCACAGTACTGAGAGCTAGAGTCGCTACGTGTCACAGTACTGAGAGCTAGAGTCGCTACGTGTCACAGTACTGAGAGCTAGAGTCGCTACGTGTCACAGTACTGAGAGCTAGAGTCGCTACGTGTCACAGTACTGAGAGCTAGAGTCGCTACGTGTCACAGTACTGAGAGCTAGAGTCGCTACGTGTTACAGTACTGAGAGCTAGAGTCGCTACGTGTCACAGTACTGAGAGCTTGAGTCGCTACGTGTCACAGTACTGAGAGCTAGAGTCGCTACGTGTCACAGTACTGAGAGCTAGAGCCGCTACGTGTCACAGTACTGAGAGCTAGAGTCGCTACGTGTCACAGTACTGAGAGCTAGAGTCGCTACGTGTCACAGTACTGAGAGCTAGAGTCGCTACGTGTCACAGTACTGAGAGCGAGAGTCGCTACGTGTCACAGTACTGAGAGCTAGAGTCGCTACGTGTTACAGTACTGAGAGCTAGAGTCGCTACGTGTCACAGTACTGAGAGCTTGAGTCGCTACGTGTTACAGTACTGAGAGCTAGAGTAGCTACGTGTCACAGTGGCGAACCCCGAGATCTCAGGCGCGGGGAGAGCTGCAGTGGGTAGCGGGACGCGCCCGGGGCGGGGGGTGGGGGTAGGAGGGCCGAGGGGGGAGGGGTGTGGGTCGTGCTGGAGTTTCTCAGTCTTTTTTTCATTTGCAGTTGTCCAAGTACACAGTGCACTGTCTCCAAGTTTCTGTCTCTATCATATCGTGACAATCTTTGCCAAACTGTGGCTGCGTTGACGTCACGGCGGCTCAATCGGTTGGCTGGACAGCGCCGGTCAAACGCGATCCACCTGACTGACCGGCGCTTAAGCGCACTCAAAACTTCAGCGACGTATGCGTAATTCTACCTGACATGACTGTAAACAAGACTCTCTGTAGGAAAACTTTATGTCCGAGTTGCTCCGTGCCCCCTCCCCCAGAGCCAGTCCTCGCTGCTGGCGCCACGGGGCAGCAGCTCGGCAAGCAGGTCTTTGTACCGTTTGGAAAAACGTCCTCTGCGACGGCACGTCAGAAGGATGAGCAATAGACACGTGGACCATGCAATGGCGGCCAAGACACTCTAGAGTCATCCACCCTCGCTGCCCCCAGCTTCCGCGAGGAAAACACCTCGCATTAACGTTAGCTTTGCTGGCCACCAATGCGTGTCCCTCCCGCTCCGTGTTGCGGGCTCCAGACAGGCTTTCATCGGGAAACCCAGGGATCGGGGACTTGCATGTAGCGCGCAATGGAATTACCACAGGGACGATTTGTGACAGCACAGTCACTCCCTGGCTTGCCTTCAGTTTCCTTCGTCCTTGCGGTCCTTCCTGCTACCAGCTCCATTGACTTGTCGAGTTGGGATAGATAGGTAGATAGATAAATGAATGGATGGATGGATGGATGGAGGGAGGGAGGGAGGGAGGGAGCGAGGGAGGGAGGGAGGGAGGGAGGGAGAGAGAGAGAGAGAGAGAGAGAGAGAGAGAGAGAGAGAGAGAGAGAGAGAGGGGGGGAGGGAGGGAGGGAGGGATAGATGGATATATATATATATATATATAGATAGAGATAGAGAGAGAGAGAGAGAGAGAGAGAGAGAGAGAGAGAGAGAGAGAGAGAGAGAGAGAGAGAGAGGGAAAATCAAATAGAGAGAGAAACAGAGAGGCAATTTATCCGTATTAACCACATACTGTAACATTTCAAACTGACCACGTGATAAGCTCCATGCACCTACTAACTACGTATGAACTGTTCAAGTGACAGTCACAATTCAGGTTACTATACTTTCGGGGGAAAGAAACCCGGCGGAGTTAGTGAAAAAGTCAGAAACACTGATGAGCTGCCAGTGCTAGGAGCGGTTTGAAAGACTCGCCTTGACCACGGCAACAGTTTCTTTCGAGGCAAAACTTTCCAAAATGCCCTCTGCCGTGCGTAGGCGAAAGAGCAATATGCCACAAATGAGGTTGGGCAAAAACTACGGTCGCTGTAATTTGTCAGATTATGCAAATAAACACTTGTTTGGACATGATGTCAGGGCGGTTTTTGCTAGATTTGCGCGTCATGCTTGATGTACAACTCTCATACGAGGGACAGCCATTGCTGACCCTGGCTCTGTCACACGTATGCCAGCAGGGGAATGTCGGTTTCCTCTCACAACCATCACGACGTCCACCGCACCTGCACACGGCACCAGGGGCTTTGGGTCCTGGGGAAGAGAGTCACCTCCCTTTACGACCTCCCTCTGCACCGCCGTTTCTCGCCTCCTTTGAAGCGGCGGGGAGCGCCCAGTGCTCTGTTCTTAACACTTTGGCTTCCAGCTGCACAATGAAGTCTCCCTGCCAGGGTGAGCCATGCTCCTAAAGGGGAGCAAACCGTCTTCTCCACTTTTCTTCTGTTTGCTGGAGCCCAGGGTGGTGGTAGAACGGACAAAGTGGAGCCCAGGGTGGTGGTAGAACGGACAAAGAGGCCTGAGTGCGTGTAGCGTGTGTGTGCTGGGTTGCAGCTGATGACTGTCTTGATACCGTGCTTATAGTCTGGGATCCGGAAACGTCTGACGAATTGTGGACATGAAAGCAAAGGAGAAAATTCCAGAATTCCCAGGTGGAACAAGCACCCTGCCAAGACGAGTAGTCGGGAACTGTCAGGTCTCCGTGTGAACATGTCTCAGCATATGAGAATTCTAGGGACAAGTGAAATGTACCAGCATGTCATTGAGACACCTCGTGTCTGGACTGGCCCCATGGTCTCCTCCAGTCTTGGGTGGCGAGGTCCCTCGTGGCGTCCAAGGGTAGCGCTGGCCAACTCATGACAGCTGACTCATAAGTCAGACTGGGTGTACTTGCAAATACTTGAGATTTCTCCCCTAATTTTTAAACCTGTCTTGCAGGATTGATTTCACAAAACAGCAATGAAGGATGCATCATTTTGACAATCACCACCATCAACTTGCAAACACTTGGACTGGCTCTTTGCTTGAGTAGCAGTGGAACGTTTTGCAAACGCTTGAACATGCGGTACGAGCCAGGGCTTGAACTCCAACCATCAGAAGTTGCCTGTGCTAACAAGCAAATGCTTTGTCCACCAAGAATGGACTCTTTTTAGGGGAACAACTGACAAAGACCTCACTGTGCCTGTATCGCACCGTGCACGTCCATTCAGAATCGCTTATTTATAGGGGGAAAACTTTCAGAGACCTTATGTACCTGTATCGCACCGTGCACGTCCATCCAGAATCGCTTATTTATAGGGGGAAAACTTTCAGAGACCTTATGTACCTGAGCCATGTGAAACACGAACACCCGTGCTGCATGAACTCGACAGGGAATGGGGTTCTGTTGCAAATCAACACGACACTCCTGAGCAAGTGTCTTATCGACATTTTCCTCTGTGATGGTTACCCTTAAGTGGCTCTATTGTGTGTTAATGAGAGAGATGCTGCTGCTTGGAATGAGGACAGAAAGTGTGGGAATGGACAGGGTTATGCATAGTTCCGGTTCCACAGAATGTTTAGAAGCACCGGGATCTGTGTCACATCAAGTGTGGGTGGTCAAATTAGTTCCAGGTCCCACGGGAGACACCCGCTCTTAGAGAGGAGTCTCCATCATCGCATACATTTGGTGATAAGACAACGCCCCACACCCCCAGTTCTGGTGCTGGACCAAATGATCTTCTTTTGCCAGACGACATTCCAAGCTAGGGAGTCACCGGAAGGAGGGGGGAGAGGCCACAGAGATGCTTACTCAGAAAGTTATCAGAGCAGGAAGTACAAACTAAATATAAGACAGTGAAGCCATTAGGATCATCACTTCGGCTTTGACATCCAAGCGACACGCAGGTTTCCGAAATCCCTGCTGAGACGAGTGCTGCCGACCCGTCTCAGAGGTGCCTGCCTGAAGATACTGTGAACTCCTCCAAAGAAGACCGACTCCCTCCACCTCTACGTGTTTAGTGAAACAGGTTAGGAAAAGAACTGACTTTTGTTTCATCGTTGGAATTTGGTGAGCATTGACATTTCTTCAACATTGAACAATTGACTGAGAACTAAGAACAATCATGTCAATTTTTCTTTTTATACGGCTGGCCTAGTAATTATAAATATTCATAAATGAAATCAAATAATAACCCTCTTGTTATGCATGCCTTGCATGATATAATTTCTTTATTCATTAAAGTTATTATTAGCCAAATCTCGCTTGTTTTCTCCTTGGTTGTGAGAGAAGAGTGAATGAAGCATGTCAGATATTTTGTGTCTACAAGTCAAGCCTCAAGTGTAAAGAAATTGCACAACTCATCATCATCATACCCCTAGACTCTGCGAGGTTGGGCTTATCGCACCTCTTTGAAGCATGAAGGCGTAAGTCCTGTAGGAACAGCAACTCTGTCTCTGCCGTGGAGGCGCCATGCTCAAGTCGCACTGTAGTATCACATTGCAACCGTGATGAGTTGTGCATCGTGCGTGAGGTTCAGTTTCGCCGATAAGTCTCACACACGCCATGCTCTCTCTCTCTCTCTCTCTCTCTCTCTCTCTCTCTCTCTCTCTCTCTCTCTCTCTCATTTCTGCGTCTGCCACACTACTAGTGGAGCAAAATGCCAGTTACTGGACTCCCAGCCGCTGCAGAAGGTGCCATAGTATCACTGTTGGCTACAGAGACCGTATCCTCATGGAGGGTGGACGGTACAGAGAGCCAAACGGTCGTCGTACTACGGTTTACGAAGGGCCAGCCATTGCCGTACGACAACGCGCAGCACAGGTGGAGGCGGAAGCCGCCGGCACAGATGCGACGTGACAGGCAGCGGGCTCAACAACACCGTGAACACCGTGAGTTTAAAAGCGCTACTTACCCGTCTTCTAAGTCCTCTGAGCCACTTGAACTGCGGGATGAAAGTAATCCGTATGCCTCTGCTGACATCGCTGCGGAATTCCAGTGCACAACAACCCAGGGTGAACATCCATCTGTGACCTCTGACCTTCCGCCAAATAACCAGAATGAAGTTCGAGACAGTCGCCCAGAAACAGCTGAGAAAATTGACTGTGCTGTCACAGATGATCAGCCGTCACCAGCCCACGCCCGCGCCGACACTTCCCCCGATGAAGACCTTCCACCTTCGATGAGGGAGTTAATTCGGACAGTGATGCAAATCCAAGCCACCGCGCAGTCCTGCACTGAAGGCATCACCGAGATCACATCAGAGATAGGCACGGGGATGCACGACGGCTGTGATGCAGTCAACGCTGATGCTCAGTTCCCTCTGCCCCGTGCTCAATTGGAAGACAGGCTTGCTCCTCCTGGAGGGCCCATGCAAGTCCCTCCACAAGTCCGTCCACCATACATGCCCCCAGCTAGTTACGATCATCGCGACAGTGGCCGTCGAGAAGGGGACCGACCGACCCTGACACGGAGCCAGCGTAAGCTGAGAGCACGAAAGACGTAATAGCTTGTGTGTTGTTTGTTTGTTTTTTGGCATGAGACTCTCGTGCATATCGTGACTGAAACCGCTTTCGCGTCTCGGACAAGACTGGTCACCAGTCTTGAACCCCCTACCCCACCCCATTGTTTAATATGTGCCGATTTAATGCATGTAAATTGCAACAGGTCGGCGGCCTACGCAATAAATCATTCGTTCGTTCGTACGTTCTTCGTTCGTTCGTTCTCTCTCTTTCTTTCTCTCTCTTTCTCTCTCTCTTTAATTCTCTATACCTCTCTCTTTCTCTCTCTTTCTCTCTCTCTTTCTCTCTATCTCGTTCTCTATACCTCTCTCTTTCTCTCTCTTTCTCTCTCTCTCTTTCTCTCTTTTTCTCTTTCTCTTTCTCTCTTTCTCTCTCTCTCTTTATCTCTCCCTTTCTCTCTCTCTCTATCTCTCTCTTTCTCTCTCTCTCTCTCTCTCTCTCTCTCTCTTTCTCTCTCTTTCTCTCTCTCTCTCTCTTTCTCTCTCTCTCTCTCTCTTTCTCTCTCTCTCTCTCTCTCTCTCTCCAGTAGACTCCCCAAGCAAGTCTACCTCATGCTATTCCGCTGTAACATGCCAGAAGAGTTAAAATGGGTAAAACTAATTGAAATATGCTTGTCATATCTTGGTTTTGCATACATTTGCATGGAACAGTGGTGGCACCCTGAACGAGAAAGGTTTTTAAAGATGTCTTAAAAAAGGACTGCGGGATTGCTTTTTGCAGAAATGGACCTCGAATGTTGGTACCAGTCATAGCTTTGCTTTTATAGGTATTAAATATATATTTTGAGTGTGAACAATATTTATCATTCATAAACATAAATTAATTTCGTAATACTTTTATTCGTTTTCGCATGGGATGCAATGACCTGAAAATTAATGCACGGTCAAGCAAAGATCATAACCCTGACATGAACAGTGCATTTTGCTTCGAAACTGAGAACGAGGTACATTTTCTATTAAATTGCTTTGTGTACAGTGACATTAGACAGAAATATTTAGTACAATATTTGCAGGATACGGTTTGTACAGATATCTCACGTTTAATAAGTGGAAAGGAGGTAAAAAGACTCAGGACATTTCCATGTACATTTTGTATGCCCTTGAATGACGCTCGCAGAAAATGCAGGAAATGCCACAGGCACTCAGGATTAGAAATCATGATGATGGCCCTGATTAAACCAATTTTATTCCGATGTACATATTACACTCTGATCTTAAACAACCATGAAATTGTAACAGATATTGACATGTCGTCGAATAAATCGCAAGTTGTATGCTTTAATGCTCTGCTGTGCCATTGTTTTGAACTTGTATGTACTTATTTGTAATTTCTATACTGATGGGACGTCGGCTGAAAATAAACAATCTCTCTCTCTCTCTCTCTCTCTCTCTCTCTCTCTCTCTCTCTCTCTCTATCTCTCTCTCCCTCTCTCTCTCTCTCATGTTTTCTACACGGCTGTTGTACAGAATTTACAGCTAGATTTGGCACAAAGAGTCAAAGTCGGTTCACTTCAGCTTAACAAATGCTGTAAAAAACTTGAATGTGTGTCGCCAGATCTGTTTTTTAAACTTTTAATGCACAAGTTTTACCTGTTCTTATGTATTGGGCGGAACTGTGGGGTATAAATAATTGCTCCGATATAGAGACAGTCCATTTATAAACATTAAAACGTTTTTTGCATCTTCCATCGCAGACTCCAAATGTTATTGCATGCGGGGAGACAGGCAGGTAATCTTTGTACATCACTGCTAGATTGTGAGCACTAAAGCAATGGTTAGTAATTTTAAGAATGGACTAGGCTATTTATCCTTGCAAAGTGTATGATATGTTGCTGATGTCTGGAAAAAGTAGCTGGGCAAGTAATATTAAAAGTATACTACATGAATACAATGTTGGCAATTACTGGGCAGGGCAACATGTAGAGAATGAAAAGCAGTTCCTGGGGGATCTGAGGGAGCGTCTTATTACGGATTACACACAGGAGTGGTCTGGTATTCTTGGAGGTAGCTCAAGGTATGCATTTTAGAATCAGTTCATATATGTTCTCTTCAGGGAGCAGTATCTGTACCTCCTCGACAAACACATATCTAGAAATGCATTTGTCCGTTTCTGTGCGGGAATCAGTGAGCTGTTCATACATAAATATCGTTTCTTTAATAATTCCGCCAGGGCACTGCTTTTTCCGTCATGCTGTGCAAAGGATGAGCAAGAACTATATTTATTGCTGTGATGTCCCGCCTACGAAAATCGCAGACAGAAGTATATTCATGATTTGTTTGACAGAAATTATCGCGTAGGTATCACCGACTTAATAGGCACATATGATGTTCATTTCATGAGGTCAGTAGCGATGTATTTATGTTAGGCCTTCAAAAGAAGACAAGAGGTCTTCAAAAACAATCGTTGAGATGTTCGAACAATTAGGTTGTGATAGGCTGGTGGTCTAGCAAATAAAATCTCTCTCTCTCTCTCTCTCTCTCTCTCTCTCTCTCTCTCTCTCTCTCTCTCTCTCTCTCTCTCTCTCTGTCTCTCTCTCTCTGTCTCTCTCTCCGTCTCTCTCTCTCTCTGTCTCTGTCTCTCTGTCTCTCTGTCTCTCTGTCTCCCTCTCTTTCTCTCTCTCTCTCTCTCTCTCTCTCTCTCTCTCTCTCTCTCTCCAATCTGTCCCAGTGACACTGATGTAAATATTTTTTGGTGTATGTTAATGTACCTGAAGATACTTTTTCCATGGCCTTAAATATTGTTTTGTTGTTAGGCAGATGCGGCGTTACTGGGATACAACTATTCAGTTCCGACATTTTTATATGCTTCTCTCCCAACTGCATAACAATTTATGCGGTGGGTAATCTAACTATAGTTATGCGTCGATAATGTCTTTGCTACCAATGTGATCTAAGAGTTTGTGCAAGTTGATGCACAACAATAAATGTCTTCTGAAGACCCCTGTAAACGTAGAGTAGAACGGCAACATTGCATGTATCAAGATAACATTTCACGAATGCAAGGATACATTATCACATTCTTACGTAAGAATGTTACGAATTGTTCAAGTTGTATTTGTAATGGGTCGATGGCCTTCGCAATAGAAATTCAGTTCAGTTCATCTCCCTCTCTCTCTCTCTCTCTCTCTCTCTCTCTCTCTCTCTCTCTCTCTCTCTCTCTCTCTCTCTCTCTCTCTCTCTCTCTCTCTATATATATATATATATATATATATATATATATATATATATATATACTACACTACACACTACACACTGAATCAATTAATTTTCTACAGCTTGGAAACAAATAGCCCAAACAAGATGATCCTGTGTGTCAGTGACTGATGGATATGCGGAGTTTATGGGGGCACAAGAGCAACGCTCGCTGTGGAATCTACTGCTGTACAAGCCGCTAGAGCAAGCACCCCGCAATGTCTGGAGGGAAATGCGAGTCTGATCTTTGATGGCGAAAGCAGAGCCAGACCTGGACTGAGTCCAGGCGTCCCCTGTCGCCAGGAAGGGGGTCAGCCATTGCGGGACACGCCTGCTGGCTTCCCTGCCAAACCCAGTGCCCCCCGCCGTCAGGTCGCGCGGTCGTGATTAGAATGACGTTACGGTAACTAATTGCCTAATTAAACATCAAAACAAACGTGGAGAAGAGAAAGCAGCTCATTTGCAAGGCCGGTCGAGCAGCCAAAAGGGGCTCTCGCTCGTTGGCGGCAGTCCCGCGAGAGCGTGGCGAGAGCGCAGGGGAGCTCTCCCATTGGCTGGCCTTGATTGCGCTGTCACAGGAAATCGGGGTCGCCGCGCCGGCGCCAAGCCCCGCGTGAAGGGACGTCACTTCCGGGCAGGGACTGGAAGCCGCGGTGCGCGATGGCGGGAAAGAGGGAGGGCGGCTTTCTGACTGATTTGACTCCACTGATTGCCAGCCACAACTCGCCCCGTCCCCACGCAACTCCCGTCACCACGTCCACGGCGAATTAGAAGCAGGAGATGCTCCGATAGGCAGCCTCTCTCTGCACTTCTCCTGGACATCGGGGTGGAAGGATGAGAGGAAGGGAAACAGAGAGAGAGAGAGAGAGAGAGAGAGAGAGAGAGAGAGAGACAGAGAGAGAGAGAGACAGACAGATACACAGATACACAGACAGACACACAGACAGACGAACTGACAGACACACACACACACAGACAGACAGACAGAGAGACACACGGACACACGAACAGACACACGGACAGACAGACAGACAGACAGACAGACAGACAGACAGACAGACAGACAGACAGACAGACAGACAGACAGACAGGCAGGCAGGCAGGCAGACAGACAGACAGGTAAATACTTCCTCCTTTGCTGTTTTTATTATTTTGATCAATTGTTTGTCTGAACTGATGATTGATGGTGATGATGATGATTGATGATTGATGATGAAGGATGATGGTGATGATGATGATGATGATGATGATGATGATGATGATGATGATGATGATGATGATGATGATGATGATGATGATGATGATGATGATGATGATGATGATGATGATGATGTCTTTTAATGAAAACGGCAATGTGTACCTTACCTTATTTTTCTCCTCTGTTTCTCTCTTTTTGTAAAGAGTCGTCATGGGAAAAAAGTTGCAAAAACTCACATCTACGTCATTTTTGCAAAATTTTAAAATACAATTTTAAACTATTAAAAATATTCACAGGCTGATGTGTACAATTAAAACGTTTAGCACGCTGAACATTTTGGGCAAAGTGTCATTGCTCTTGCTACGGCGATATGTAACTGAGTTCTAATGTCATCGACATTTAAGAAAAGGGAAGCTAGTAAAGAACACTTTTGGAAATGGCCTCAGCACTGCCCCTCTGCATTCGTTGCAAGTCTATATCACATAGCAATTACTGATCTGAGAAAATGTACTATTTACACAATATAATTATTTCCAAACAAAACGCAAACATTGGCCTTTGTTCGGTTGTGAACCCATTCCCGTTTTTAAGAGGAAAGTGGTATGTTTTATCGAAGTCTGAAATTAGTTCTACATCCATATGAGAGGAGAAAATATTGTGGATAGTTTCCTACACAGGCAATACAGGCCACATTTACTTAGAATGACTCAACAATCGGAAGCTAATTTTGTTTGTCGTGACTGTTTCCCCCTAATGGATGCAGCAGATGCGCTCTATGCTTGCTCACGTCTGGATTCCCCAACACTGCCTGAGCCGCTGTCTGAGGACTTCAGGCACCCACACAGTGCTGCCATGCCAGACTGGGAGAGCGAGACCCCACTGACGATAAATCTGCTCCCGCCCAGCACCGAAGTCTGGCGGTCACGCTCATCGGAGCAGGACAGATCCAGCACGCAGGCTCCGTGTTGTTCACGACAGAAACGGACAAATCGCTCTTCCCAACTTTTGAACTCCCCGCGCAGTCAGGAAAAGACAACTCATGCGAGTCGCATTCACCGGAAGTGGCTGTGCGATTTTCATTGGCTGCTCTTCCTGGAGCTCAGCAAGGGGTGGTCCCCATTCCGGTGCTGTGATTTAGTGGCGTGGCCGTCCTGTCAGTGGACCTTGTGTCCATCCAGCCATGGGGTCGTCTCCTTGGAAGTCAGTCTTCCTCTGCGTGGGTCAGATGTGTGGATCAGCTGTGTGGGTCAACTGTGTGGGTCAGCAGGCGTCTGCAGATCAACCAGCTGAGATGCTGTAAAGATGACATGAAACTGACAAAGATCGACAACAGACAGATTTTATCTAAACGGTTTTGATATTGTCCTTGAGACGAACACGAAGGCGCTGGCCATTGTGTCTGCACGCGATGGCTGTTGGTTTTCACTTCTCCGCTTATTCTGCTTTACAGTGCGTGGGTTCTGGAGTGTGTTTCTCGTCATTTAAAAGTCGACAGTAAAATGATGCTTCCTGGAGAATGCTCAGAGTACTTACAACACGCAATGCACACCCAGTGCACGCACATGTCAGTTTTCTCTGCAAAGGCACCCACAGCAAGCGCGTGGCGACCCTGGCAAAAAGAATAATTTGTCTTCTGTGAGAAACATAACTCATCAGCACACACTGACTGGGAAGTCGCAACTGAGGATGTCCTGCAGTCAGTGGTCAGAGCACTCGTCCGCTGTCGCGTGCGGCTCGCTACAGCGGCGTGGACTGCTGCGCGCGTCCTAGTGCCGCCTCCTTGGGCAAGGTGCTCGGCTCTCAATCCTCTCGCAGCCCGGATGCCAAGCAGACACGCCAGACAGCGGTGACGTCACGCTGCAGTGGCAGCAACCCTTCTGCGGCCACGAGCCAGCCTGGGAGGGGGGGGGAGGGATCCTTCCCAGGAGAGGAGAAGGTGATGTTACCTGTCCGTGTGTCCTCCCTGTCTGCTGCAATCGTCGTCAAGAGCCAGTTAGAGACTGATCAAACGGCCAGTATTCAGGCAGTAAAGTGTGAAGCAGTGTGAGACAAGACATGGAATACCAGTCGCTACATTAAACAAGCACTTTAACCTCGGTTTTTCCCGTGGCGACAACTGCATGGAGACGGTCAACATTCAAGGAAAATAAAATCAAAATGAAACAATAAGAAATATCATGGAGGAGGAGGAGGAGGAGGAGGAGGAGGAGGAGGAGGAGGAGGAGGAGGAGGAGGAGGAGGAGGAGGATAAGGGAGGAGGAGGATAAGGGAGGAGGAGGGAGGAGGAAGGAGGAGGAGGGAGGAGGAGGAGGAGAAGGGAGAGGAGGTAGGAGAGGGAGGAGGAGGGAGGAGATGGAGGAGGAGGGAGGAGATGGAGGAGGAGGGAGGAGGATAGAGGAGGATGGAAGAGGATGGAGGAGGAGGGAGGAGGAGGGAGGAGAATGGAGGAGGAGAGAGGTGGAGGGAGGAGGAGGGAAGAAAATTTGGAAGAGGGAGGAAGAAGGAGGAAGAAGGAGGAGGAGGGAGGAGGAGGGAGAAGGAGGGAGAAGGAGGGAGGTGGAGGGAGGAGAAGGGAGGAGGAGAGAAGAGAAGGGAGGAGGAGAGAGGAGGAGAGAGGAGGGAGGAGGAGGAGGAGGAGGAGGAGGAGGACGGAGGAGGAGGACGGAGGAGGAGGAGGAGGAGGAGGAGGAGGAGGAGGAGGAGGAGGAGGAGGAGGAGGAGGAGATACAGAAACTGTTGCAACTTCTTACCGTTGTACCTGAGTTTCAGAAATAATCAAAACAATCTCCCTATACCAATATTTAGTGTTTGTACTTGTTCTACAGTGAATATTTTCCGTTCTTTCATTGTGTATTTGTTCGTTGTTGGGAGTGCGTAGTAACTCTTACAGACTGAATGAAGTTTATTCTGGCCGAGTGAGGTTTGCACGAGCTCCTTCGGTAAACAGTTCATGAGAGTTGTGGCACTCAAGGACAAGGCGGCTGTCCATTTATAGGCAGGGCTCTCCTGCAGACTTAGTGCGTGAGTGCCCCGCCACTCCTATCAGTCATCTTTGTGTATAAAGGGACTTGCAAGTCCAGCCCCACACTGCCTTAATACCGGGGCCGCAAATAGACGTGGACTGAATGCATGGATAGACTCGAAGCTCTTAGCAGATTCATGAGATTCCCCTCGGTCAGTCATGTCAAACTAGGTCACACTGGTCTTGCCCTTCCTTCCGGTGTGGATGACGACTTGCAGTTCTCTTGCGTCGCACCAGAAGGCAAAGCTCTATTCAGAACAACGGGATTTTTAGAGCCGCAGTAACCACTGCGTAACCTTCTGCATCACGGTCTCACTCCCTCAGGATGTTCAGCTTTGGTCTCACAGGATCGTGGTCAGAAGTCCTCGTGGCGGATCTGTCAGTGGTGTTGGTGACATGTGGATGTATTCGGACTGTGACGACTCCTAATTGTGGTTATTATGTGGCGACGCCACTCCGGTGTGGTTTATTACTGTTGTGGTGCATACATGGTCAGATGCGTGTATATACATGTAGTTGTGGCCATAACTTACATTTGACCCGGCGGCTGCTGAAATATTTAAAATGTAATCAGAAGGAGTGAAAAGATTCAAATACCCACTTCACATTCAGAATTTTCCAACTTCAGTTTTACCAAGATTTGTAATTTTTCTCTCGTTTCACAGTGCAGTGCATGCACGTCATCTTAGTCTGTGGAGCGCGATACATAGTGCAGGTCATGTTGAGATTCCTGGGAACTTGAGGTGTGCTTGGCATTTTTCAGTGAGTTGGGGGCCGCGATACATAGTGCAGGTCATGTTGATTCCTAGGGAACTTTGAGGTGTGCTTGGCATTTTTCAGTGAGTTGGGGGCCGCGATACATAGTGCAGGTCATGTTGATTCCTAGGGAACTTTGAGGTGTGCTTGGCATTTTTCAGTGAGTTGGGGGCCGCGATACATAGTGCAGGTCATGTTGATTCCTAGGGAACTTTGAGGTGTGCTCGGCATTTATCAGTGAGTTGGGGGCCGCGACACTATTGAAAAAGGGGCGCTTCCCCTGAAGACCGTCTGTTTGTCTCGCCCTGTTGGGGGTTACTTGCCAGCATCAGTGAACTCAGAACAACAACTCACGAAGTCCCAGCTGCCCTCAGTCTGTGTGAGTTTCCATGCGCTGCTTCCCGCACTGTCCTGGGGCCGAACGCATGAGAGGGAAGTAACGCCTTACTTTGTGAGTAAGTGTCGACTTTTGAAGAAAAATTACTAAGGGATGCATGAGTCGCAAGTCGTGGTTCCTTCCAAAGTAACCATGTAGTTAAACAACACTATTACTTCAGCAAGGGCCCATGAGTGGAGCCGAAGTAACAGTGAGTTAAGCCGCCATTACTGTCTACGGTTCGCACAGAAAACGCTGTATTTTGGGATACTAGAAACCCATTCAAAGAAAATGTAAGCTATGAACAGCATTAAATTATCAAAGCTGTGTGTTGAATGCATCAATAGGTCGTGAAAGCTGGAAATGCGGGTCGACGAACCTACACGCCGAAGCATCTGTTGACACACGCGTCTAACCCTGCGTTCCTTTGCACTCTGCTTCATCTCTGCTACGGTGTAGCAGGCTCAGGAGTTTCGATTGGTCGGTTTCTTTAATTATTTTAAAAGCACGTTACCATTAAAAGTAGAGGGTTTTGGAGGCCCCCTTTGAATACACGAATCTCCAATATTATTTCACACTCAAATTTTTCACTCTTGATCGAAGAAACGACTTAATAAAAGCATTAGGGGCGAAAATCCATTAATAACAAAAGGGAGGTAACCATCACCAGTCATAGAGGAAGGTCAAAGGAATCCAAAAATGTGTGTCGTCTGCTAAATTGTTACACTCATGGGTATAAATGCCGACGTTTACTACAAATATCAAACCAATGCATACAATCCACTCTGCCACGGTGATGAGAGCACGAAAACATTTATTTATTCGAAATTTGACAGCAATCGGCACGTTTGCCACTTCCATTTTATGTAAACTCCATGGTTCGAAGCATGTTTACCGTGCTTAGTTCTGTTTAGTATGAGCCAATCAAATGCGGCTACCAGTTATGTATGTCGTGTTATCATGTTTATCACTTGGTTTCGCCTACGAGTTTATCACTTGGTTTTGTCTACGCATTATGCGCGCATGCGCCGGGAAAATTGTCGGCGCCATGTCGAGTCCTGGAACACGCGGAATTATACTGTAAGAAGAAGTAGTAAATTCTCAAAGTTGAAATACTAACAAGCCTCCAGTCTTTATTGATTGAAGAAGTACAACGCTCGGAACACAACATGGTGGCAGCGGTAAACGCAACAGCGGTGAACTGTGAACTGTACGCGTGCTGAACGAACTGAGATCCTAATCTCGCTGCGGAATTTTCTAGAACCGTTTTCACGTGGTACTGGTCTAAGAAGAAACAGTGAAGATGGGTCCGTTCAAGCCTCCGGAAAACTTCAACTTCAGCAATCCTACAGCATGGCCCGAGTGGAAGCAACGTTTCCAGCGATTCTTCACGGCTTCAAAGCTGCACAAAGAAGACGCGGAAATCCAGATAAGTACTCTTATCTACGTTATGGGTGCAGACGCAGAGAAGATTCTGACGTCTTTTCAACTGTCGGAAGAAGAAGGAAAAGTCTACGCGACTATTCTGGAGAAATTTGATGGCTACTTCATTCCGCGAGTAAATGTCATTCATGAAAGAGCCAGGTTCCACTCATGCAACCAGAAGCAGGGGGAAACCATAGAAGCCTACGTGAGAGAATTGTACGATCTGGCAAATCTAGCACAGATACCGAACAAAGACGAAGCAATCCGAGATCGTCTTGTCCTTGGAGTTCTTGATCGCGAGCTCTCAGAAAAGCTCCAACTGACACCGACACTGACACTTCAAGATGCCATCACTGCAGCACGACAATATGAACAAGTAAAGACACAGCTAACAGAGCAACGCCAGACGATCGATGCAGTCCACAGCGGCAGAGGGGCCAGTGGGGGCCATCACAGAGGCGGTAGGCGCAGCGGTTACAACGGTAATCGAGGTGACAGATCCGGCAGTCATCATCCACAGGGCGGCGGCTCTGGCCATAGGGGCGGCGGTCAGCAGAACCAGCATACCAGTGGCAGTCCACGCGGCCGTGGAAATCACTTCTCGCAGAGAGGGAGAGGAGGATACTCATCATCATGCTCAAGATGTGGTCGTCACCATAGCAACACAGAGATCTGTCCTGCACAGGGAAAAAGGTGCAGAAATTGTTCAAAGCCAAACCACTTCGCAGCAGTATGCAGAAGCAAATCGATGCACTCAGTGGAAGAGCACCACTACGACTACTACGACTACCAGTATGAAGAAAGAGGAGGAGAAGAAGAGGACGAAGTACACAGAGTGACACAAGAAGAAATCTTCATTGGGCCAGTGAACAGTGGGACCAACAACGAACCACCGTGGACTACAGTCTTGACAGTTGAAAACAGCAAAATCACGTTCAAGATCGACACAGGGGCAGATGTGAGCGTCATTTCGGCAGCCCAGTATAGCAACATGAGTCCACGACCACAGCTACGGAAATCTAACACGATTCTGCGCAGCGCTGGCGGCGTGATGGAGTGCCTGGGACAGTTCGAAGCAGTCACCAGAGTCCACGATAAGCCATTCCCACTTCGGATCTTCGTCGTGAATTCGAAGACCGACAATCTTCTCAGCCGAGAAGCGTCAACAAGGATGGGTCTCGTAAAAAGAATCGACACCATCGACAGGCTACCCTTCGGTGCACTGGATGAGAAACCAGTCGACTGCACCCCAGTGAAAATATTGCTGAGAGACGATGTACAACCTTACAGCCTACACACAGCGCGCAGAATACCAATACCACTGTTGGAGAAAGTCAACAAAGAGTTGGCCAGGATGGAAGCCAAAGGCATCATAGAAGCAGTGACTGAACCTACAGACTGGTGCGCTCCCATCGTACCAGTACTGAAAAAGTCCGGCGACGTGAGGATTTGCACAGATTTCAAGAAGCTCAATCTGGCTGTGAAGCGGGAGAGGTACATCCTTCCAACCCTCGACGACATTCTGCACAAGCTATCGGGGTCAGCGTTCTTCAGCAAGCTCGACGCGACTTCAGGCTTCTGGCAGTTGCCTCTCGACCCTTCGACAGCGAAGCTCACCACGTTCATAACCCCAACATCCGGGAGATATTTCTACAAGAGACTCCCTTTCGGAATATCCTCAGCGCCTGAGATTTTTCAACGCACAGTCGAAAACATCTTGAAGGATCAGAGCAACGTCGTCTGCTTCTTCGACGATATCCTCGTCTACAGCGAAGACGAGCTGTCCCATGAGCGCCACCTGGGCGGCGTCATGAAGAAACTAGCCAGTGTCAACCTCAAGCTCAACCCAGACAAGTGCGAGCTGAGAAAGCAAGAGATCGAGTTTCTTGGGCATCGCATCAGCAAGAACGGAGTCTCTCCAGATCCGACCAAGGTTGAAGCCATCACCAACATGCCAGACCCCACCAACGTGACGGAGTTGAGGAGAGTTCTGGGCACGATCAACTTTCTGGGCCGATACTTGCCGAACCTGTCGACAGTACTGCGGCCAGTGACAGAACTTTTGGAGAACGACAGAGCCTGGTCATGGGGGCCAGCGCAGATCAAAGCCATGAGTGAGGTGAAGAAGATGCTGACGTCAACACCCACACTTGCCTTCTACGACCCAAGAAAGCCCACAACAGTGAGTGCAGATGCAAGCAGCTACGGAGTAGGTGGAGTCCTACTACAGCAATACCCTGACGGAATCCTCAAGCCGGTAGCGTACTGTTCACGTACCTTGACACCCACTGAGAGCAGGTACGCACAAATCGAGAAGGAAACTCTCGCAGCTGTCTACGCCTGTGAGAAGTTCAGCCGCTACCTGGTTGGCCTGTCCAGTTTCAAGCTAGAGACGGATGACAAGCCTCTCGTCCCCATCATCAACTACAAGAACCTTGAGGATACCCCAGTCAGATGTCAGAGAATGCTCATGCGACTCATGAGATTCAACCCCATCGCAGAGTACGTGCCGGGAAAGCAGCTCGTCGTGGCAGACACTCTTTCTCGCAGCCCACAGAAGTACAAGGAAGAAGATGAGAGCAGAGTGGAGCTACTCGTCGAAGACGTGGCGGACTACGTCGACAGCGTGAACCTGTCCTGGTCCTACCACATGCCGGACAAGAAGCTGAAAGAACTGGCAGAAGAAACCAAGAAAGACAGTTTGATCCAAGCAGCATTACACTACGTGCGAGAAGGATGGCCAGTGTACGCGTCAGATGTTGAGGAAGGACTGCGTGATCTCTTCGAAGTCCGCGGCGAACTCAGCGAGAACAACGGCCTGCTCACCAGAGGCAGCCGCATCGTGATACCAGCGTCCATGAGAGATGAAATCCTAGCAAGGATCCATGACGGTCATCTCGGCATCGTAAAGTGCCGTGAGAGAGCGAACGCAGCGTGCTGGTGGCCAGGAGTCGGCACGCGCATCAAGCAAATCGTCCGCAACTGCAAGCACTGTCAAGAGAAACAGGCTGCTCAGCGAAAAGAACCACTCATCGCAACAGAACTACCAGATAGGCCATTCCAGAAGTGTGCAGCTGATCTTTGTGAACTCAAGGGAAAGCAGTACCTTGTACTGATAGACTACTTCTCAAGATACCTCGAGATAGCCTACCTCAGAAACATCACCTCTTCAGAAGTCATCGGACGGATGTCCAACATGTTTGCTCGTCACGGGATTCCAGAAACACTCATTACTGACAATGGCCGTCAGTTCACATCATCAGAGTTCCAGCAGTTTTCACAGCGTTGGGGCTTTGAACACATCACCACATCCCCGCACTACCCGCAAGCAAACGGCGAAGCTGAGAGAGCTGTACAAGAAGCCAAGAAGATTCTGGGCCAGAAGGAGCCAATGATAGCACTACTTGCCCACAGAGCCACTCCTATCGCAGCGACAGGCAAGAGTCCAGCCGAGCTAGCATTCGGCCGAAAGCTTCGTACAACACTCCCAACCCTGCCTGAAAACCTTGCGCCAAGTTATGAAAGGAAGTCTGTGGCTGACAAGGATAGAGAACACAAAGCAGCATACAAGAAAGTATTTGACAGACACCACGGAGTCCGTCCACTGGGAGAACTTTCGCCAGGTGACCCAGTTCTCCAGAAGCTGGACAACGAGAAGAAGTGGGGAAGTCCAGCTATCGTCCAGCAGCAGTGTGCACCAAGATCCTATGTGGTGCAAACGCCTAACGGCAAGAACTTCCGGCGAAATCGTCGTCATCTCAGGCTGTTCCACAGTCCTCAGCCTGAGCGGTCCCGTCCTAACCCCAGCACGGTCCACAAGCGCCTGTCCCTGTCCAGTCACGCTATCCCTGTCCCTATATCCAGAGACCAGCATAGAGATTGTGGCAGTCCCAGCTACAATGCAGCACGTCCCAGCTGCAACGACTCTGACAGTCACAATTCAGAGTCAGGTACCAGTCCGAGACAGGGCAAGTCCATCGTCCAAGTCGGTCAACGCCCGCCAGATGTCAACAGTTCCGACACTGCCAGTGGTGGTCTACCTCCAGTCCGACCTCCCGAGGGCAACAGCAGTCCAGCCGTGACGATGACCCGCAGCGGCCGCATTGTTACCAGACCAATCCGCTTCCAGGATAACTAACAATTTTTTAACATTGTTGGAATGCAGGACACATTGATCTGAACTTTTAACTTTTAAAGTGAATTTATCTCCCTTCTCGGTTATCACAGACTCTAATGAATAACTAGCCACTGGGCTGATTTTTGCAAAATCTCAAAGAGGGGAAGATGTCGTGTTATCATGTTTATCACTTGGTTTCGCCTACGAGTTTATCACTTGGTTTTGTCTACGCATTATGCGCGCATGCGCCGGGAAAATTGTCGGCGCCATGTCGAGTCCTGGAACACGCGGAATTATACTGTAAGAAGAAGTAGTAAATTCTCAAAGTTGAAATACTAACAAGCCTCCAGTCTTTATTGATTGAAGAAGTACAACGCTCGGAACACAACAATGTAGTTTCATCGTTGCTAGGCTCTAGCTGCTGCGCGACCTTGACAGGAATTTGACCTCTGCCACTGGGTGAAACGTCACCAAAAATTGTGTATGAATGATTTTCGACCCTAATATTTTTATTAAGTCGTTTCTTCGATCAAGAGTGATACATTTGATTGTGAAATAATATTGGGGATTCGTGTATTCAAAGGGGGCCTCCATAACACTCTACTTTTAATGGTAACGTGCTTTTAAAATAATTAAAGAAACCGACCAATCGAAACTTCTGAGCCTGCTACACCGTAGCAGAGATGAAGCAGAGTGCACGGAACGCAGGGCAAGTCATCATGTCATCCGTCGTCCTTTTTCCGGAAGTGAATCCAAGAGAACGTAACTCTGCGTGTAATCACTACGGGAAAAATTCCACAGCCAGGCGCCAAGTAATAATGTAAATATTGGACGGATGAAGTACACTTTTATAATATAAGTCAGGCAAAGTGTGCAGATGTCAGATACGTCGCTTTCTATTTTAAACATCCCTATCATAAGCGTAACTCCATTGCTGGGTTCAAGTTGCAGAAGTAGAACAACGTCGTACGGACAGAGGATCTGCGCTTTTTAGATGTGTAACTTACACAGAAATAACGAACTATCTTTCTTCTTTCAATTGAATGTACGTTTATTATTAATTAAAGCATTAGTATTTTTAAGCGCCACCAAAATATAGTGATACAGTGAAGCCGCGCAAAAATGAACGAGAGCGATTTAACTCCGATCTCAGAGCGCCTAACTTCCGGAGAAAGGATGACGGATGACATGATAACGCCCTGCAATTAGTCGTTTCCTCTGTTGACATTGTGTACGAAGCTAGTTTTATCTAATGCCATGAAAACGATATATTTAAATTGCATATTTGTTATAAAAACCACTGTTCAGATTAAATTGCTTACTTATGTAATTGAGGAAATGTGTGTCGATGTACGCCAGGGTTTCACGAGTTTGGTGGGAAAAGTGCGAGCTGAGGCTGGAGCGAGAACGTAAAATCATGTCAACACAAAATATGACAGCGG
>JAWQFJ010025818.1:22500-27500 GCA_034096865.1 Theodoxus fluviatilis | reverse complement strand
GGTGAGGTCTGCATTTGGTGAGGCCTGCATTTGGTGAGGCCTGCATTTGGTGAGGCCTGCATTTGGTGAGGTCTGCATTTGGTCAGGCCTGCATTTGGTGAGGCCTGCATTTGGTGAGGTCTGCATTTGGTGAGGCCTGCATTTAGTGAGGCCTGCATTTGGTGAGGCCTGCATTTGGTGAGGCCTGCATTTGGTGAGGCCTGCATTTGGTGAGGCCTGCATTTGGTGAGGCCTGCATTTGGTGAGGCCTGCATTTGGTGAGGCCTGCATTTGGTGAGGCCTGCATTTGGTGAGGCCTGCATTTGGTGAGGCCTGCATTTGGTGAGGCCTGCCTGCATTTGGTGAGGCCTGCCTGCATTTGGTGAGGCCTGCCTGCATTTGGTGAGGCCTGCATTTGGTGAGGTCTGCATTTGGTGAGGCCTGCCTGCATTTGGTGAGGCCTGCATTTGGTGAGGCCTGCCTGCATTTGGTGTGGCCTGCATTTGGTGAGGCCTGCCTCCATTTGGTGAGGCCTGCATTTGGTGAGGCCTGCATTTGGTGAGGCCTGCCTGCATTTGATGAGGTCTGCCTGCATTTGGTGAGGTCTGCATTTAGTGAGGTCTGCATTTAGTGAGGCCTGCATTTGGTGAGGTCTGCCTGCATTTGGTGAGGTCTGCATTTAGTGAGGCCTGCATTTGGTGAGGCCTGCCTGCATTTGGTGAGGCCTGCCTGCATTTGGTGAGGCCTGCCTGCATTTGGTGAGGCCTGCATTTGGTGAGGCCTGAATTTGGTGAGGCCTGCCTGCATTTGGTGTGGCCTGCATTTGGTGAGGCCTGCATTTGGTGAGGCCTGCATTTAGTGAGGCCTGCCTGCATTTGGTGAGGCCTGCATTTGGTGAGGCCTGCCTGCATTTGGTGTGGCCTGCCTGCATTTGGTGTGGCCTGCATTTGGTGAGGCATGCATTTGGTGAGGCCTGCCTGCATTTGGTGAGGCCTGCCTGCATTTAGTGAGGCCTGCATTTGGTGAGGCCTGCCTGCATTTGGTGTGGCCTGCCTGCATTTGGTGAGGCCTGCATTTGGTGAGGCCTGCATTTGGTGAGGCCTGCATTTGGTGAGGCCTGCATTTGGTGAGGCCTGCATTTGGTGAGGCCTGCCTGCATTTGGTGAGGCCTGCATTTGGTGAGGCCTGCCTGCATTTAGTGAGGCCTGCATTTGGTGAGGCCTGCCTGCATTTGGTGTGGCCTGCCTGCATTTGGTGAGGCCTGCATTTAGTGAGGCATGCATTTGGTGAGGCCTGCATTTAGTGAGGCCTGCATTTGGTGAGGCCTGCATTTGGTGAGGCCTGCCTGCATTTGGTGAGGCCTGCATTTGGTGAGGCCTGCATTTGGTGAGGTCTGCATTTGGTCAGGCCTGCATTTGGTGAGGCCTGCATTTGGTGAGGCCTGCATTTGGTGAGGCCTGCCTGCATTTTGTGAGGCCTGCATTTGGTGTGGCCTGCATTTGGTGAGGTCTGCATTTGGTGAGGCCTGCAGTTGGTGAGGCCTGCCTGCATTTGGTGTGGCCTGCATTTGGTGAGGTCTGCATTTGGTGAGGTCTGCATTTGGTGAGGCCTGCATTTGGTGAGGCCTGCCTGCATTTGGTGAGGCCTGCATTTGGTGAGGCCTGCATTTGGTGAGGCCTGCATTTGGTGAGGCCTGCATTTGGTGAGGCCTGCATTTGGTGAGGTCTGCCTGCATTTGGTGAGGCCTGCATTTGGTGAGGCCTGCCTGCATTTGGTGAGGCCTGCATTTGGTGAGGCCTGCCTGCATTTGGTGAGGCCTGCCTGCATTTGGTGAGGCCTGCATTTGGTGAGGCCTGCTTGCATTTGGTGAGGCCTGCCTGCATTTTGTGAGGCCTGCATTTGGTGTGGCCTGCATTTGGTGAGGCCTGCATTTGGTGAGGCCTGCATTTGGTGAGGCCTGCATTTAGTGAGGCCTGCATTTGGTGAGGCCTGCATTTGGTGAGGCCTGCATTTAGTGAGGCCTGCATTTGGTGTGGCCTGCATTTGGTGAGGCCTGCATTTAGTGAGGCCTGCATTTGGTGTGGCCTGCATTTGGTGAGGCCTGCATTTGGTGAGGCCTGCCTGCATTTGGTGAGGTCTGCCTGCATTTGGTGAGGTCTGCATTTGGTGAGGCCTGCATTTGGTGAGGCCTGCCTGCATTTGGTGAGGCCTGCCTGCATTTGGTGAGGCCTGCCTGCATTTGGTGAGGCCTGCCTGCATTTGGTGAGGCCTGCCTGCATTTGGTGAGGCCTGCATTTGGTGAGGCCTGCATTTGGTGAGGCCTGCATTTGGTGAGGCCTGCATTTGGTGAGGCCTGCCTGCATTTGGTGAGGCCTGCCTGCATTTGGTGAGGCCTGCATTTGGTGAGGCCTGCCTGCATTTGGTGAGGTCTGCATTTGGTGAGGCCTGCATTTGGTGAGGCCTGCATTTGGTGAGGCCTGCATTTGGTGAGGCCTGCCTGCATTTGGTGAGGCCTGTCTGCATTTGGTGAGGCCTGCATTTGGTGAGGCCTGCATTTGGTGAGGCCTGCATTTGGTGAGGCCTGCCTGCATTTGGTGAGGCCTGCCTGCATTTGGTGAGGCCTGCCTGCATTTGGTGTGGCCTGCCTGCATTTGGTGAGGCCTGCCTGCATTTGGTGAGGTCTGCATTTGGTGAGGTCTGCATTTGGTGAGGTCTGCATTTGGTGAGGCCTGCATTTGGTGAGGTCTGCATTTGGTGAGTTCTGCATAATAATAATAATAATACAGACTATTTATAACGCACATACCTTCCCTAATAGGCAAGCTCATGGCGTGTACAATGATGAAGTCTACACTCATACAAAGCATTCTAACACTCACATACTATACAATTGAAATAAAAAGAACAATTAAATACAATACAATTAATTAAGTAGCAGGCAAAACACGAAACATAAAAGAGGCGCCTTCACTGCTCCTCAGGAAAGACTGACCGGAACAGGTGTGTCTTGAGGGAGGTTTTGAACTGGGACATGGAATTAGAGTGACGGACAGGGAAAGGTAGGCTATTCCATGTTACAGGGCCGATGTAGGAAAAAGCTCGCTGTCCTTGGGTTATCTTTTTGCGACGGGGGACATTTAACGTTTTGGTGTCTGCAGCTGAACGGTTATTTCTAGCGGGGGTGTAGACAGTGAGAATTTATTTGAGTGCGTGTGGTGCAGTTTGATTGAAGAAGTTGAAACACATAATGGCTAGCTTATACTCTATCCTCTGAGCGACGGGGAGCCAATGCAGTGCACGAAGGAGTTTGGATGTGGGAGTTCTCTTGGGACATCTAAAGATTAATCTAGCAGCAGTGTTTTGGACTTTTTGCAGTTTGTTTAGCAGAGTGCCAGGAATGCCGGCAAGAAGAGAATTTCCATAATCAAGACGGGACAGAACAAGGGAAGTGACAAGGGTTTGAGTGGCCTGTTGTGAAAGATAGTGACGAATAGTGCCAATTTTCCTTAACTCGTAGTAAGCTAACTGGCAAACTTTGTTCACATGAACTCTCATAGAAAGATCATCATCGAACATGACACCTAAGTTCCTAACAGACTTTGAGAATTCTATCTCACTCTGGCCTATGGTTAGTTTCAGGGCCTGATCGAATTCGCCTCTACCGCCAACCAGGAGAGCTTCGGTCTTTGAATCATTAAGTTTGAGTTTGTTCTGTGTCATCCACTGTTTCACATCAGAAATACAAAGTTCACTTGCAGAGAGAAGAAGTTGGATTTGACTGGGATGAGTGGAGTTGTAGAGTTGCGTGTCATCAGCAAATTCACTGTGAGAGAATGAATGACTGTCAATTACGTTGGAAAGTGGTTGGGTGTACAGTAGAAACAGCAGAGGACCCAGAACCGAGCCCTGTGGGACTCCGTAATTTAGCGGGGCAGGATCAGAAGCTATACCCTGGATCAAAACAGTCTGCCTACGTTCTGAGATATATGATTTCAGGAAGGAGAGTGCTGTGTTGTCAATGCCAAAAACATGTCTTAGACGGGAGAGAAGAATTCCATGATCTATTGTGTCAAACGCAGCACTCAAATCTAACAACGCGAGAAGGGAAACTTTGGAATCATCAGATGCGACAAGGAGGTCGTTTAGAACACAGAGCAGAGCTGTTTCGGTGGAATGGTGAGCACGGTACGCCGACTGAAAACGAGCCAAAAGATCATACTTGGACACGTGCTCTAACAACTGCTGCAAAGCTAATTTCTCTAACAGTTTTGAAAGAAAGGAAAGGTTGGAGACTGGCCTGTAATTGCTAAGCTTGTTTGGATCCAGGTCTTGCTTCTTCAGAAGTGGCATTTGGTGAGGCCAGCATTTGGTGAGGCCTGCATTGGTGAGGTCTGCATTTGGTGAGGCCTGCATTTGGTGAGTTCTGCATTTGGTGTGGCCTGCATTTGGTGAGGTCTGCATTTGGTGAGGTCTGCATTTGGTGTGGCCTGCATTTGGTGTGGCCTGCATTTGGTGAGGCCTGCATTTGGTGTGGCCTGCATTTGGTGAGGTCTGCATTTGGTGAGGTCTGCATTTGGTGAGGTCTGCATTTGGTGAGGCCTGCCTGCATTTGGTGAGGTCTGCATTTGGTGAGGCCTGCCTGCATTTGGTGAGGCCTGCATTTGGTGAGGCCTGCATTTGGTGAGGCCTTCATTTGGTGTGGCCTGCATTTGGTGAGGCCTGCCTGCATTTGGTGAGGTCTGCATTTCGTGAGGCCTGCATTTGGTGAGGCCTTCATTTGGTGTGGCCTGCATTTGGTGAGGCCTGCCTGCATTTGGTGAGGTCTGCATTTGGTGAGGCCTGCATTTGGTGAGGCCTGCATTTGGTGAGGCCTGCATTTGGTGAGGTCTGCATTTGGTGAGGCCTGCATTTGGTGAGTTTTGCATTTGGTGAGGCCTGCATTTGGTGAGGTCTGCATTTGGTGAGGCCTGCATTTGGTGAGGCCTGCATTTGGTGAGGCCTGAATTTGGTGAGGCCTGCAT
>JAWQFJ010025818.1:0-15000 GCA_034096865.1 Theodoxus fluviatilis | reverse complement strand
GTACTGATACTGCAGGGGGACAGAGCCGTGCTGAGACTGCAGGGGGACAGAGCCGTGCTGATACTGCAGGGGGACAGGGCCGTACTGATACTGCAGGGGGACAGGGCCGTACTGATACTGCAGGGGGACAGGGCCGTGCTGAGACTGCAGGGGGACAGAGCCGTACTGAGACAGCAGGGAGACAGAGCTAAGACGAAGTCCTGGCCCTCGGCTCGAAGGACTGAAGGTCGAGAACAGAGAGGTGAGAGGGAATTACAAACAGGCAGGGGTTGTCTTGGAGCGCGAATGGAGGAGAAAAAGAGAGGGCAAAAAGAGAAATAGGTGAGGAAAGGACGGGGGGTCTGCATGCGAAAGCGAGGGGGGCGGGCACACACTGACATTGGGGATCCTCACTTAGTCACAGGCGACATCTGGTGGGGACATGAGAAGTGCCACAGGTGGTGATTAGTTCCAGTAGAGAGCACAGAACATTCGAAGGGGAAGTGGGTGGGGTTGGGTTGCAGTGTGGGTGGGGGTGGGGGGTGGGGGCAGGGCCTAGGGATGCTGGGAGAGGAGGGCAGGGAGGAAGGGTGGGGTGGCTCACCTGGAAAGGGGAAGGGGAGGGTTGTTAAAGCAAAAAATAATGCCGAATATGACGTCATCAGTCGTGCTGGTGCTGGTGCTGGTCCGGAACTCCAGGAGGACGGGTCAAGGAGAAAAAATAAGAAAGGGGGGAAGGAGGGGTGGGGGTGGGGGTGGGTGGAGGGTGGGAGTGTGGGGAGAGGGGAAGGAGGGTGGGGGGTGGGGGTGTGGAGGGTGGGAGTGTGGGGAGAGAGGAAGGAAGGGATGGAAATGTACATGGTCTCCAAGACGGCTGCTTTATGCAAATGAGTACTCTCCACTGAGGAGGGTGCGGCCACAGCACTGCAGCCCAATCGTGGTGATCTCATGATGCAGCCAGGTGGCGCTGCCGGCCGCCAGCTCGACTGTTACGTAACCAGACCTAGGTGACATTTTCCCTGTACACACCATACATGTTACCCTCTCTGTGCACACGTACATGTCACCCTACAGTGCGGGTGAATGTGTGCGTGCGTGTGTATGTGTGCGTGCTTGTGTGTGTATGTGTGCGTGATTGCGTGTGTGTGTGTGTGTGTGTGTGTGAGAGAGAGAGAGAGAGAGAGAGAGAGAGAGAGCATTTATCAACAGCTGCCTTTTGCCTTTCATTGAAAACAAAGTGCCATTCTCTGTATTCAAATTGATTATTCAAATTAATTCAATCGTAATTAACACTATACAATGCTATACAAAGCGATTTTCATTTACCGCCGTTGCTTGGGTTCTATTTTACGCGTCGCCTGCAGTCCAAGGAACATATATAATGCTGTGTTTTTTGCCTGTAGTAACAGCATATTAAAATATTATATTATGAATTTGTGGTTCTAAGGTGGGATGTATATGTTTTCATAGTATAATGTTTCACCTTGTTGATCGCCCCACAAGGAAATGCAATGTCAGTGAAACTCGAAACATCTGTTTCTGTACTAATATCCGGGCTGGATTTTCTCTGTTTGGTTCCTTTTGTTGGACACTTTTCTGAGTCCTGTAACGCTACGTTTATGAGGAATGAATTCCGATGTATCTTGGTGCAACACTTGAACAATTCAAACGCCGGCAGAAAGGCCACGAATGTGACCACTCGATGTCCGCCTTTGTCCCTCTCGCTCCACAACACTCTCATACATCTGACCGCTGTGATGACCAACTTGCAACCGTCTCCCTGTCCACGGAAAACATATAGGCTTATAGTCTGGGCACGACTCGGCTTTGGAGTACCGTAGATATATGTACCTTCGAATAGCACTTTCACTTTTGCTTGATTATAATGTGTACTCTCTCTCTCTCTCTCTCTCTCTCTCTCTCTCTCTCTCTCTCTCTCTCTATCTCTATCTCTTTCAATCCCCCAACCTTCCACCCCTGCATGTGGCATGGAAATATGTGGAGACACTACATATAAATATATCCGCTTCACCACTACCAAGGCCTCTCTGTCAACATGCATCACCGCTTCCATCAGTCTCGTGGTTTTAACCGGAGTCGCGATCGTCATCACTGTTGCAAACATGGCCGTTAGTGTTGAAGTGTTGCTGGCGATGATTTTCTGTGTGTCACAGCTTCGTAAAACACCGCCCCTGAGTGCATCGCTTCTTCTGTACTAGCGTGCCCAGGAGTAATGTTTGCCTTCGTAAAGGTGTGTGTATTCATGTGCATGCGTGTTTACGTGCATATCTATGTTCACGTCCTTGTATTAAAAAATTGCAATAATTTTCAGCGTAGAGTCTTTGACCCTGGTTGCGCGATAGTTACCAGAAGCAGCAGACACATCAAGAGCGAACTATTGGTAGTCTTGCCTTTGCCCGTGCGTGCGCTCGAAAGGCGTGTGTGCAGCTGATGACGGAAGCCTCTGACACAGAACTCTGTTGAGTTGTCTTTGGTCCTTTGACCCTTAACTGGAATTTGTCTTTGGTCCTTTGACCCTTAACTGGAATTTGTCTTTGGTCCTTTGACCCTTAACTGGAATTTGCTACAAAAGAAAAGCGAATTGTGAGGTAGACTACAAACTTTCGTTAAGCTTCCTCCGAAGCGTCAAAGTTTCTGTCTTTGTGTTTAGACGTGTAACCCATTGAGCGAATTTGTTACAAATGAAAACGGAAATGTGTGTCGATAGACAACAAATTTCAGATACATTTTCTCCAAACTGTCCAAGCTTTAGTCCTTGCCATTCGACTTTTGACGGGAGAGTATAACACTACAGAAAAGAAATGTGTGTCGGTAGACTGCAAATTTCCGTTAAGTTTTCTCCAAACTGTCCAAGCTTTAGTCGTTGCCACTAGACTTTTGACGGGAGAGTGTAACACTACAGAAAAGAAATGTGTGTCGGTAGACTACAAATTTCCGTTTTCTCCAAACTGTCCAAGCTTTAGTCATTGCCATTAGACTTTTGACGGGAGATGTAACACTACAGAAAAGAAATGTGTGTCGGTAGACTACAAATTTCAGGTAAGTTTTCTCCAAACTGTCCAAGCTTTAGTCATTGCCATTAGACTTTTGACGGGAGAGTGTAACACTACAGAAAAGAAATGTGTGTCGGTAGACTACAAATTTCAGTTTTCTCCAAACTGTCCAAGCTTTAGTCATTGCCACTAGACTTTTGACGGGAGGATGTAACACTACAGAAAAGAAATGTGTGTCGGTCGACTACAAATTTCAGATAATTATTCTCCAAACTGTCCAAGCTTTAGTCAATGCCATTAGACTTGTGATCCATGGCGGGAACGTGTAACACTACAGAAGGGAAATGGGTGGCGATAACGTGTAACACTACAGAAGGGAAATGGGTGGCGACAGACCACAAACCTTCGTCAAGCTTTCCCCTGCCCCCACGAGTTTGTTACCGCAAAACAACAGACTCAGGCTGCAGAACTCTGTGTTGTTTTTTTACAGGGTCTCAGTGAAATGATCTGCATGCCATACATTAACTTCACCGTGATGCAGCTAATTTAGGTTTTCCAATCCAACCAAATACAATGAAGCTTTCGTCAGTGTCGCTAGTTTTGCCATTGTACGTGTTATCAGTGCGTGTGCTACACAACAGTAGGTTTTGTACGTGTTATCAGTGCGTGTGCTACACAACAGTAGGTTTTGTACGTGTTATCAGTGCGTGTGCTACACAACAGTAGTTTCCTGTGACACGTGCTCTCGCTGACGCGGAGCAGGAGGCATTTTGACAGTCGCACGTGCTGCAGAGACGAAGAGGAATCAAACGGAGGAGTGCTTCGCCTGGGAAGATGTTATAGTAGAAAATTTGCTCCTCCCCCCCCCCCTCCCCTCCCCCCCCCCTCCCCTCCCCCTCCCCCTCCTCCCCCCCCCCCCTGTTTTCGTCTTTGTTCCTGTAACACAAGCGATTTAAGCCGAACATTTTGTTTACCCCACTATTTTCGTCTTTGTTTCTGTAACACAAGCGACTTAAGACGAACATTTTGTTTACCCTACTATTTTCGTCTGTGTTTTTATAACACAAGCAATTTCAGTCGAAAATTTTGTTTACCCTACTATTTTCGTCTGTGTTTTTATAACACAAGCAATTTCAGTCGAAAATTTTGTTTACCCCACTATTTTCGTCTGTGTTTTTATAACACAAGCAATTTCAGTCGAACATTTTGTTTACCCTACTATTTTCGTCTGTGTTTTTATAACCCAAGCAATTTCAGTCGAAACTTTTGTTTACCCCATTATTTTTGTCTGTGTTTTTGTAACAGAAGCGACATAAGGCGACATTTGCTTTTTTCCCCACTTTCACGCAATTTTGTTTTTGTACTACAAGTGACTTAAGTAGAAAATGTGCCTTATTCCTCACTTTTGTCCACTTTGATTTTGTAACACATCACGTGGAAATAGTCCTGTGATCTGTTTCACCACAGTAAGCTATCATGCAGTCCGAAGTTGGAGCACTCAGCTCTCCTTGACTTCATCTGCATGGCTTCCATCAGCTTGTATGCCTCGCAACACACTTCATCTGCATGGCTTCCATCAGCTTGTATGCCTCGCAACACACTTCATCTGCATGGCTTCCATCAGCTTGTATGCCTCGCAACACACTTCATCTGCATGGCTTCCATCAGCTTGTATGCCACGCAACACAGTCCACTTTAGTGACTCTTCATTCCAAGATAAAAATGGCGTGCGCTTGTTTTACCTGATTGAGCCAGTGCGATCAGATAAACATTGTGTTCACGTGTGTTCATCAGGACCGCTAGCTTGGACAGTTATCTGCTCAAGACTGGAAAAACGTTGGTGGAAGGAAAACGCATGTCGTAATAAGGGACTGTTTGAGAGGACTTGCGGTGCTGTGTGGTCTGAGTAACTTTGGGGCCTCCCATCCCACTTGTTGCAACCGGATGATACGAAAGTCAGTCCCACAGCGAAATCGTGTAGATTTCTTTTCCGATGCGTGAAATAAATCGAACTCTCAAAAATCAAAGAAACGTACAAATCAACAATTCGACGCGTTTCTTCCCAAGGTCACGGAAGCGCTCTGGGTTCGCTTTGAAGTGCCTAACTCGAGTCGGATGCATTTTATATCGCGTCGCTCGGACAGAATCCTTGTGGTACGCGTGCCTTGTGCGTTCAGTGTCCCGAGTCCCGTGTCCAGTGTCCCGTGTCCCGAGTCCAGTGTCCAGTGTGGAGAGTGTCCCGTGTCCCGTGTCCCGTGTCCAGTGTCCCGTGTCCCGTGTCCAGTGTCCAGAGTGTCCAATGTGTGCTCGCCTCGCGCGCCTTCAGGATCATTTGCCTGTCTGTGGGTTTCCCCCGCGCGGAGTTTAAGAGCCAATAAAACAGCGAGCCACAATGGCCTGTCCACATTAAGCTCTACATGAAAATGCATCAGATCGTTTGTAGCAGTTCATTGAAGGCTGTGCTTGCATTCCATCGCCACATGCCCGCCACGCCACTGTCACGCCATGCCACTGTCACGCCATGCCACTGTCACGCCATGCCACTGTCACGCCATGCCACTGTCACGCCATGCCACTGTCACGCCATGCCACTGTCACGCCATGCCACTGTCACGCCATGCCACTGTCACGCCATACCATAGTCACGCCATGCCACTGTCACGCCATGCCACTGTCACGCCATGCCACTGTCACACCATGCCACTGTCACGCCATGCCACTGTCACGCCATGCCACTGTCACGCCATGCCACTGTCACGCCATGCCACGGTCACGCCATGCCACTGTCACGCCATGCCACTGTCACGCCACGCCACTGTCACGCCATGCCACTGTCACGCCATGCCACAGTCACGCCATGCCACTATCACGCCATGCCACTGTCACGCCATGCCACAGTCACGCCATGCCACTGTCACGCCATGCCACTGTCACGCCATGCCACTGTCACGCCATGCCACAGTCACGCCATGCCACTGTCACGCCATGCCACTGTCACGCCATGCCACTGTCACGCCATGCCACTGTCACGCCATGCCACTGTCACGCCATGCCACTGTCACGCCAGTGCTGGCTGTCTTGTGTCCTGTGTGCTCTGTCATTTGTGTCGCAAAGTTTGCCAAAGAAAAATGAAATACTTTTTCTGTAATCTGAGACTTGCATATATATTTTCCTTCTCCGACATGCCATTTCAATTGATGTTTTAGCAGAATTACCAGGATTTGAGAGAGAGAGAGAGAGAGAGAGAGAGAGAGAGAGAGAGAGAGAGAGAGAGAGAGAGAGAGAGAGAGAGAGAAAGAGTATATTGATAAATTATGAATAATAGAGCAATTTGTGTGTGTACGTGTGCGCGTGTACGTGTGTATGTGTACATGCGTGTGTACGTGAGTGTGTGTACGTGTTTGTGTGTTCGTGTGTGCGTGTTTGTATGTGTGTACGTGTGTGTGTCGGTGTGTGCGAGCGTACATGTGTGTGTACGTGTGTGTGTAGTGTGTGTGTACGTGTGTGCGAGTGTACGCGTGTGTATGTACGTGTGTGTGTGTGTGCATGAGTGTACGTGTGCGTAAGTGCATGTGTGTGTGAACGTGTATGTATACGTGTGTGTATGTGGGTGTGTGTATGTGTGCGTGTGTGTGTAAGTGTATATTTGTATTCGTGTGTATGTGTGTGTATACGTGTGTGTATGTGTGTTTGTGTGTATGTGTGTGAGTGTGCGTGTGTGTGCATGTGTGTGTGCGTGTGTATGTGTGTGCGTGTGTATGTGTTTGCGTGTGTATGTGTGTGTCCGTGTGTGTGCGTGTGTACGTGTATGTTTGTATGCGTGTGTATGTATGTGCATACGTGAGTGTGTGCGTGTATGTGTGTGTATACGTGTGTATGTGTATGTATACGTGTGTGTGTATGTGTACGTGTATTTGTGTGTGTACGTGTGTATGTGTGTGCACATGTATGTGTGTGTATACGTGTGAATGCGTGTGTATACATGTGTGTGTACGTGTATGTGTATACGTGTGTGTGTGTACGTGTATTTGTGTGTATACATGTGTATGTGTGTGTGTACGTGTGTGTGTGTGTACATATGTGTGTGTGTGTAAGAGTCTGTGTGACCCTATGATATGTCGAGTATTGTAGCTATTGACAACATTTCTTGACAGACACAGGACACTGGTGTTAGAGAGTTAAATACGGGTGGTTTGCCCTCATACACCCCACTGGGGTGCCAATGGGAGAAATTGAGACAGGGGTGGGGGCACAGTACACCCAAGAGCCAGCACCCCGATGTGACCCCTGTCATAACTGTTAGGCTTCAGCGCGCATGCGTACTCCCTGCAGTGCGGTGTGGGGTGGAGCGCCACCCCGAATAGAGGAGAGAGCTGTGGCGCCTCCGACCCCGCATCGAGTGGCCCCTGGCCTGGCCGCCTGGCCCTGCAAGTCCCAGGCAGGCCACTGGATGCACGCCCGATGGCAGAGGAAGGTTTTGTCAAGGTGGTCAGACCTCTTCCATGCGGTCGTCCGTGGTTCGATTCTTGACTGCGCCGCAAAATATATTTTCCTCGACAAAAGTCACTGGCAGTCAGTGTGGAAAATGTTGCACACTTGTGTGTCAAAGCGCAGCTTTGCATCTGTGTGCGGGACAACGCAAAAATGAGATACGGTGTTTTTATTCAAGCACATCTAACGAACTTCGTATGAGCCACACATTCAGCAACGAAGGTGGTTAGAAGCCCTTGCTATCAAGTTCGCCACGCTGCGTGATGTCATCAAATTGTATGCAGTCCATGTTTCCCAAGAAAGCTGACGTCACAAGACAAATCTGTCACGAATCCGCCGTGCATGTATCATGGATTACCTACCTCCACCACTCTGCTGTGACTGCAACAACGAAAAGCAGTCAAGGTCGTTCAAAATAACTTTGAAGAAGGTGGATGCAAATGTGTCAGATGTTGAGTTCATACAAAAAAAAGAGTGAAGAACATCTCCTTGTTATTGACCATAGCAAAGGAAATACGACTCCACTCGAATACTGAACACAGTTTCTCGTGGATATATAACCATCGGTCCTTTTAGGCAGTCGAGCATCGTTAGCATGTACACTTGTGTTCACGTTTGGATTATGAAATAACATCTTGCTTTGTTTTTTCAATTGCAATGTTCATTTGATCCGGTGCATGGTAGACACAAAGCGGCTTCCCGGGGAGATCCGTACTTCTGGAATAGACAAGTCCCCGGTGTCTACCAAGATGACTGCTAAAAGAGACGAGTCCTCAGCCCCTACCGAGATGACAGGTCGACGATCGTAGATCTGGACAAAAAGCGCAGAATAGAAATACGTGTTTTGCCCCTGGAAAAGTTCGCGAAGCCTCGGGGAGCACCGATTGCAGTTCAAACAGGCGACAGGGAGCAGGAAGCAGCAGGAAGCAGCAGGGAGCATCAGGGAGTAGCAGGGAGCAGCAGGAAGCAGCAGGGAGCAGCAGGGAGCAGCAGGAAGCAGCAGGAAGCAGCAGGGAGCAGCAGGAAGCAGCAGGGAGCAGCAGGGAGCAGCAGGGAGCAGGAGGAAGCAGCAGGGAGCAGGAAGCAGGGAGCAGCAGGGAGCAGCAGGAAGCAGCAGGGAGCAGCAGGGAGCAGCAGGAAGCAGCAGGGAGCAGGAGGAAGCAGCAGGAAGCACGGAGCAGCAGGGAGCAGCAGGGAGCAGCAGGGAGCAGCAGGAAGCAGCAGGGAGCAGGAGGAAGCAGCAGAGAGCAGCAGGGAGCAGCAGGAAGCAGCAGGGAGCAGCAGGAAGCAGCAGGGAGCAGGAGGAAGCAGCAGGGAGCAGCAGGGAGCAGGAGGAAGCAGCAGGGAGCAGCAGGGAGCAGCAGGAAGCAGCAGGGAGCAGCAGGAAGCAGCAGGGAGCAGGAAGCAGGGAGCAGCAGGGAGCAGCAGGAAGCAGCAGGGAGCAGGAGGAAGCAGCAGGAGCAGGAGCAGCAGGAGCAGCAGGAGCAGCAGGAAGCAGCAGGAAGCAGCAGGAAGCAGCAGGAGCAGCAGGAAGCAGCAGGAGCAGCAGGAAGCAGCAGGAGCAGCAGGAGCAGCAGGAAGCAGCAGGAGCAGCAGGAGCAGCAGGAAGCAGCAGGAAGCAGCAGGAAGCAGCAGGAGCAGCAGGAGCAGCAGGAGCAGCAGGGAGCAGCAGGAGCAGCAGGGAGCAGGAGCAGGGAGCAGCAGGGAGCAGCAGGGAGCAGCAGGGAGCAGGAAGCAGGGAGCAGCAGGAAGCAGCAGGAGCAGCAGGGAGCAGGAGGAAGCAGGAGCAGGAGCAGCAGGAAGCAGGGAGCAGCAGGGAGCAGCAGGGAGCAGGAGCAGCAGGAGCAGAGGAGCAGCAGAGGAGCAGGAGCAGCAGGGAGCAGCAGGAAGCAGCAGGAGCAGGAGCAGGAGCAGCAGGGAGCAGCAGGAGCAGCAGGGAGCAGGAGCAGGGAGCAGCAGGAGCAGCAGGGAGCAGCAGGGAGCAGCAGGAGCAGGGAGCAGCAGGGAGCAGCAGGGAGCAGCAGGGAGCAGGGAGCAGCAGGAAGCAGCAGGGAGCAGCAGGGAGCAGGGAGCACCAGGAAGCAGCAGGGAGCAGAAAGCAGGGAGCACCAGGAAGCAGCAGGGAGCAGCAGGGAGCAGCAGGGAGCAGCAGGGAGCAGCAGGGAGCAGCAGGGAGCAGCAGGGAGCAGCAGGGAGCAGCAGGAGCAGCAGGGAGCAGCAGGAGCAGCAGGGAGCAGCAGGAGCAGCAGGAGCAACAAGAGCAGGAGCAGCAGGAGCAGCAGGGAGAGCAACAAGAGCAGGAGCAGCAGGAGCAGCAGGGAGCAGCAGGGAGCAGCAGGGAGCAGCAGGGAGCAGGGAGCAGCAGGGAGCAGCAGGAAGCAGCAGGGAGCAGGAAATAGGGAGCAGCAGGACGCAGCAGGGAGCAGCAGGGAGCAGCAGGGAGCAGGAAGCAGCAGAGAGCAGCAGGGAGCAGCAGGAAGCAGCAGGGAGCAGCAGGGAGCAGGGAGCAGATGGAGGAGCAGGAGCAGCAGGAGCAGCAGGGAGCAGCAGGGAGCAGCAAGGAGCAGCAGGGAGCAGCAGGGAGCAGCAGGGAGCAGCAGGGAGCAGCAGGGAGCAGCAGGGAGCAGGGAGCAGCAGGGAGCAGCAGGGAGCAGCAGGGAGCAGCAGGAAGCAGGAAGCAGGAAGCAGCAGGAAGCAGGGAGCAGCAGGGAGCAGCAGGGAGCAGCAGGGAGCAGCAGCAGAGCAGCAGGGAGCAGCAGGGAGCAGCAGGGAGCAGCAGCAGAGCAGCAGGGAGCAGCAGAGAGCAGCAGGGAGCAGCAGGGAGCAGCAGGGAGCAGGGAGCAGCAGGGAGAAGCAGGGAGCAGGAAGCAGGAAGCAGCAGGGAGCAGCAGGGAGCAGCAGGGAGCAGCAGGGAGTAGCAGGGAGCAGCAGGGAGCAGCAGGGAGCAGCAGGGAGCAGCAGGGAGTAGCAGGGAGCAGCAGGAAGCAGCAGGGGGCAGCAGGAAGCAGCAGGAAGCAGCAGGGAGCAGCAGGGAGCAGCAGGGAGCAGCAGGGAGCAGCAGGAAGCAGCAGGAAGCAGCAGGAAGCAGGGAGGAGAAAGCAGCAGGAAGCCGCAGGGAGCAGCAGGAAGCAGGGAGCAGCAGGAAGCAGCAGGGAGCAGCAGGAGCAGCAGGGAGCAGCAGGAAGCAGAAGGGAGCAGGAAGCAGGGAGCAGCAGGGAGCAGGGAGCAGCAGGGAGCAGCAGGGAGCAGCAGGAAGCAGCAGGAAGCAGCAGGAAGCAGGGAGGAGAAAGCAGCAGGAAGCCGCAGGGAGCAGCAGGAAGCAGGGAGCAGCAGGAAGCAGCAGGGAGCAGCAGGGAGCAGCAGGGAGCAGCAGGAAGCAGAAGGGAGCAGGAAGCAGGGAGCAGCAGGGAGCAGGGAGCAGCAGGGAGCAGCAGGGACAAGGGAGCAGCAGGGAGCAGCAGAGAGCAGCAGGGAGCAGCAGGGAGCAGCAGGGAGCAGCAGGGAGCAGCAGGGAGCAGGCAGCAGGGAGCAGCAGGGAGCAGCAGGAAGCAGGGAGCAGCAGGGAGCAGCAGGGAGCAGCAGGGAGCAGCAGGGAGCAGCAGGGAGCAGCAGGAAGCAGCAGGGAGCAGCAGGGAGCAGCAGGGAGCAGCAGGGAGCAGCAGGGAGCAGCAGGGAGCAGGGAGCAGCAGGGAGCAGCAGGGAGCAGCAGGGAGCAGCAGGGAGCAGCAGGGAGCAGCGGGGAGCAGCAGGGAGCAGGAAGCAGGGAGCAGGAAGCAGGAAGCAGGAAGCAGCAGGGAGCAGCAGGGAGCAGGCAGCAGGGAGCAGCAGGGAGCAGCAGGAAGCAGGGAGCAGCAGGGAGCAGCAGGGAGCAGCAGGGAGCAGCAGGGAGCAGCAGGGAGCAGCAGGCAGCAGCAGGGAGCAGCAGGGAGCAGCAGGGAGCAGCAGGGAGCAGCAGGGAGCATCAGGGAGCAGCAGGGAGCAGGGAGCATCAGGGAGCATCAGGGAGCAGCAGGGAGCAGCAGGGAGCAGCAGGGAGCAGCAGGGAGCAGCAGGGAGCAGCGGGGAGCAGCAGGGAGCAGCAGGGAGCAAGAAGCAGGGAGCAGGAAGCAGGAAGCAGGAAGCAGCAGGGAGCAGCAAGAAGCAGCAGGAAGCCGCAGGGAGAAGCAGGGAGCAGCAGGAAGCCGCAGGGAGCAGCAGGAAGCCGCAGGGAGCAGCAGGGAGCAGCAGGAAGCAGCAGGAAGGAGAGAGCAGCAGAAAGCAGCAGGGAGCAGCAGGGAGCAGCAGGGAGCAGCAGGGAGCAGGAAGCAGGGAGCACCAGGAAGCAGCAGGGAGCAGCAGGGAGCAGCAGGAAGCAGGGAGCAGCAGGAAGCAGCAGGGAGCAGCAGAGAGCAGCAGGGAGCAGCAGGAAGCAGCAGGGAGCAGCAGGGAGCAGCAGGGAGCAGCAGGGAGCAGCAGGGAGCAGCAGGGAGCAGGAAGCAGGGAGCAGCAGGGAGCAGGAAGCAGGGAGCAGCAGGGAGTAGCAGGGAGCAGCAGGAAGCAGGGAGCAGCAGGGAGCAGGAAGCAGGGAGTAGCAGGGAGCAGCAGGGAGCAGCAGGGAGCAGCAGGAGCAGCAGGGAGCAGCAGGAGCAGCAGGGAGCAGCAGGAGCAGCAGGAGCAGCAGGCAGCAGCAGGGAGCAGCAGGAAGCAGCAGGAAGCAGCAGGGAGCAGCAGGGAGCAGCAGGGAGCAGCAGGGAGCAGCAGGGAGCAGCAGGAAGCAGCAGGGAGCAGGAAGCAGGGAGCAGGAAGCAGGAAGCAGCAGGGAGCAGCAGGGAGCAGCAGGGAGCAGCAGGAGCAGGAGCAGCAGGAGCAGGAGCAGCAGGAGCAGGAGCAGCAGGAAGCAGGAGCAGCAGGAGCAGCAGGAGCAGCAGGAGCAGCAGGGAGCAGCAGGAGCAGCAGGAGCAGCAGGAGCAGCAGGGAGCAGCAGGAGCAGCAGGAGCAGCAGGAGCAGCAGGAGCAGGAGCAGCAGGAGCAGCAGGGAGCAGCAGGAGCAGCAGGAGCAGCAGGAGCAGCAGGAACAGCAGGAGGCAGGAGCAGCAGGAAGCAGGAGCAGGAGCAGCAGGAGCAGAGGGAGCAGCAGGAGCAGGGAGCAGCAGGAGCAGGGAGCAGGAGCAGCAGGAGCAGCAGGAGCAGGGAGCAGCAGGAGCAGGGAGCAGAGAAGCAGGAGGAGGGAGCAGCAGGAGCAGCAGGAGCAGCAGGAGCAGCAGGGAGCAGGAAGCAGGGAGCAGGAGCAGGAGCAGCAGGAGCAGCAGGAGCAGCAGGAGCAGCAGGAGCAGGAGCAGCAGGAGCAGGAGCAGCAGGAGCAGGAGCAGCAGGAGCAGGGAGCAGCAGGAGCAGGGAGCAGCAGGAGCAGGAGCAGCAGGAGCAGGAGCAGCAGGAGCAGCAGGAGCAGCAGGAGCAGCAGGAGCAGCAGGAGGAGCAGGAGCAGCAGGAGCAGCAGGAGCAGCAGGAGGAGCAGGAGCAAGCAGGGAGGAGCAGGAGCAGCAGGAGAGCAGGAGCAGCAGGAGCAGCAGGAGAGCAGGAGCAGCAGGAGCAGCAGGAGCAGCAGGAGCAGGAGCAGCAGGAGCAGGAGCAGGAGCAGCTGGAGCAGGAGCAGGGAGCAGCAGGAGCAGGGAGCAGCAGGAGCAGGGGAGCAGCAGGAGCAGGAGCAGGAGCAGGAGCAGGGAGCAGCAGAAGAGCAGCAGGGAGCAGCAGCAGCAGGGAGCAGCAGAGGAGCAGGAGCAGCAGGAGCAGGGAGCAGGGAGAAGCAGGAGAAGGGAGCAGGGAGAAGCAGGAGCAGGGAGCAGCAGGAGGAGGGAGCAGGGAGAAGCAGGAGAAGGGAGCAGGGAGAAGCAGGAGAAGGGAGCAGGGAGAAGCAGGAGAAGGGAGCAGCGAGGAGCAGCAGTAGCAGCAGGAGAAGGAGCAGCAGTAGCAGCAGGAGCAGGAGCAGCAGGAGCAGCAGGAGCAGCAGGAGCAGCAGGGAGCAGCAGGGGCAGCAGGGAGCAGCAGGAGCAGCAGGAGCAGAGGAGCAGCAGGAGCAGCAGAAGAGCAGCAGGGAGCAGCAGGGAGCAGCAGCAGAGCAGCAGGAGCAGGGAGCAGCAGGAGAGCAGGGAGCAGGAGCAGGAGCAGCACGGAGCAGGGAGCAGCAGGGACCAGCAGGGAGCAGGGAGCAGGGAGCAGCAGGAGCAGCAGGGAGCAGCAGGGAGCAGGGAGCAGCAGGGAGCAGCAGAAGAGCAGGGAGCAGAAGAGCAGCAGGAGCAGCAGGGAGCAGCAGGAAGCAGCAGGAAGCAGCAGGAGCAGCAGGAGCAGCAGGAAGCAGCAGGAGCAGCAGGAAGCAGCAGGAGCAGCAGGAAGCAGCAGGAGCAGCAGGAAGCAGCAGGAGCAGCAGGAGCAGCAGGAGCAGCAGGGAGCAGCAGGGAGCAGCAGGAAGCAGCAGGGAGCAGCAGGGAGCAGCAGGGAGCAGCAGGGAGCAGCAGGGAGCAGCAGGGAGCAGCAGGGAGCAGCAGGAGCAGCAGGGAGCAGCAGGGAGCAGCAGGGAGCAGCAGGGAGCAGCAGGAAGCAGCAGGGAGCAGCAGGGAGCAGCAGGGAGCAGCAGGGAGCAGCAGGGAGCAGCAGGGAGCAGGGAGCAGCAGGGAGCAGCAGGGAGCAGCAGGGAGCAGGGAGCAGCAGGGAGCAGCAGGGAGCAGCAGGGAGCAGCAGGGAGCAGCAGGAAGCAGCAGGGAGCAGGGAGCAGCAGGGAGTAGCAGGAAGCAGCAGGGAGCAGCAGGGAGCAGGGAGCAGGGAGCAGCAGGGAGCAGCAGGGAGCAGCAGGGAGCAGCAGGGAGCAGCAGGGAGCAGCAGGGAGCAGCAGGGAGCAGCAGGGAGCAGGGAGCAGCAGGGAGCAGCAGGGAGCAGCAGGGAGCAGCAGTGGATGGAGATAGACCCACGCGCCAGCCATTGCATGAATCCATGGCGCCCCTGAAACACACACACACTGCAGTCACCAACTGCTATTTCTGGGCACGAGCAACGTATCACCCGATCCATTGTCGCCTGTGATTTTCTGTCCGTGTGAAGTCCTCGGGCTGCAGATGTGGTCCCCCTTGTCCTCGCTATCTAGACGCAGTCTCCACTGGCGGCTGCCAGGGATGGCTGCCCGCGCCTGTCTCCTCCCAGACGAAAACCTCTTCTCGTGCTCCTTGCCATGCGAGCCTCACCAGGGGCTAATCCCCTCGTCCTCCTGACGGAAGGCCTCTGCTTTGCTGGTTTTGTTGACCCTGGAAGGAACACGTCGACTCGATTCAGCAAGATGGATGACTGTGCAGCGCTGTGACTGCCCTCCTGGCGGAGAAGTCGCTGTGAAAATAAACACTGGGGACGGGTCCGCAGCAGCTGCCCAAGGTGAAGTCAGCCAGGCCCGACACATGACGCTCTCGTGCAAACCGGTGCTGGCGAGTCCTCTCTGGAACACGTTGTTGGGATTTCTGGGTGCACCAATGACTGCAGCTCATCGGGAGGTCCC
>JAWQFJ010025816.1:35000-38388 GCA_034096865.1 Theodoxus fluviatilis | reverse complement strand
TTATAAATAAGATAAACGAACAAATGAAGTGAAAAAACGATGATGAATAATTATACTGAACTACTGTATGATAATTGAGATTGTCTGACTCAAGTGTGCGCATAGGCAATCGAACTGAGTTAAGTGTGCAACTAAGATGGCCGGTATGCATAGACACCTGACATTTGGAAAATATTTAATTTATAAAAATGGATGATCTCAAAATCGCACGAAGAAATAAACGATCGCGATTGACAACTAAGAAGAAGTGTGTAGGACACTGGAGCAAGAGGAAATTACACGTCATGGATACAGATTTATAATGTGGACACGGTATGAAACTATATGAGTAAGATTGAATATAGGCCGAGTCGAAGCCGACACAGAATAGACAATGTGCCATGCATCCGAAATGAGTACAGAAGACGCTGGCAATGATCAATAAAGTGACTGAGGGAGCTGAATTTACGTGGATCCTGCTGAAAGGAATGAATGTGATACGAAAACACATAGAGTGGCGGGCGTGAGATGGCATTGAAAATCTTGTAAAAGTCTCACAAGCCGTTTTCAACAACATACGTGGACCATACTCGCGACTAGGTCCACAGTATAAAGGACTAATATGACTTCAAAGACGGGAGTAGCTGCTCTTGTCAGTCGTGACCTCTCTAAGCCACCTCCTGCCTTGCTTCCCAATGCTATTCGCTTCCTCATCAACAACGTCAACGTCTGTAGCTCTGCCAGGCTGTACAACGTCAGTAGCTCTGCCAGGTTGTACAACGTCAGTAGCTCTGCCAGGTTGTACAACGTCAGTAGCTCTGCCAGGCTGTACAACGTCAGTAGCTCTGCCAGGCTGTTCAACGTCAGTAGCTCTGCCAGGTTGTACAACGTCAGTAGCTCTGCCAGGCTGTACAACGTCAGTAGCTCTGCCAGGCTGTACAACGTCAGTAGCTCTGCCAGGTTGTACAACGTCAGTAGCTCTGCCAGGCTGTACAACGTCAGTAGCTCTGCCAGGTTGTACAACGTCAGTAGCTCTGCCAGGCTGTACAACGTCAGTAGCTCTGCCAGGCTGTACAACGTCAGTAGCTCTGCCAGGTTGTACAACGTCAGTAGCTCTGCCAGGCTGTACAACGTCAGTTACAACGTCAGTAGCTCCTGTGCGAGCTGTACAACGTCGAGTAGCTCTAGCCAGGCTGTACAAACGTCAGTAGCTCTGCCAGGCTGTACAACGTCAGTAGCTCTGCCAGGTTGTACAACGTCAGTAGCTCTGCCAGGCTGTACAACGTCAGTAGCTCTGCCAGGCTGTACAACGTCAGTAGCTCTGCCAGGCTGTACAACGTCAGTAGCTCTGCCAGGCTGTACAACGTCAGTAGCTCTCTGCCAGGCTCTGCCAGGCTATATAACGTCAGGAGCTCTGCCAGGCTGAACAACGTCAGTAGCTCTGCCAGTCTGTACAACGTCAGTAGCTCTGCCAGGCTGTACAACGTCAGTAGCTCTGCCAGGCTGTACAACGTCAGTAGCTCTGCCAGGCTGTACAACGTCAGTAGCTCTGCCAGGCTGTACAACGTCAGTAGCTCTGCCAGGCTGTGCCCTTCACCTTACTTGCAGTGTGGTCGGGTACTCACAAAGACTGCATAAACCTGGTGGCACTGCTTCACTGACTGACTGATGAATCAGCGGCGATGAATGTGTGAGTGAACATAGTACGGGAGAAGAAGCCACCAGACGGCGAAATGATGATTCGCGTCCAAATATGACCGCTGACTAACCCTCATTTACACATGCAATGTCGGAGTGACTTTGACTTTTTACTGTTTTAAGCCGACCGCCCTTTACAATAATGAGATCACAAACACAACTCTATGCGACGGACAATTAACAGCAGGACTATTATTGTATGTCAACTGATAGTCCCCCCCCCCTCCTCCCCGAAGTTTTAAAGCATGATAAACATACAGAGCCACGTCTATTATTTCTCTCACATTGTTTCCATTAGCTGTGCATCTGTACAGTATGTTCCTGTGCGCAGAAAGTTCCCAATATATCTTATTCTGAGGTCAGAGTAAAAAGTACATTTCAACTGTAAATGATCTTCATTTTCATTTTCAATGCAAAAAGGGGCACTTCTTGTCCTCCTTTATCTGATAAGGAGCAGTACCAATGGTATATCTCACTGGTTGTGTTGTTAGTCTGTCATTCTTGAATGTTGTAATCCATAAATCTTAATTTAAATGCTCTAAGAAACCTTCTGCAATACCTACACCACCAGTAGACCACACATTGGCAAACCCAAACTTGATCAGGCAGTTTTCTATAATAGTTGCTCAGTTTCTAGTGCTAGATACAGACGACTTAAGAAGCGAACAGTATACTCGCTTTTGTAGTCTACTGTTCGGCATATTACATACTGTAAGCCAATACTTCACAGCCCTCGTGCACCCTGAGATGGACAGTGGATGGCGACCTAGATCGCCGTACACCATGTGGTTAGGAGTTCCGCTGTTCATGACTTATGAATTTCTTACATGCCAAACTATGAACTTTTTCTATAATATAAGTGTTACTTATGTCCCATACTTCTTAACCATAGAGCAAAAGTGACTGTGCCTGAGAATCAAACATTTCAAAGAGTACAGTTGTATGAAGGTTGTGTAAACGCCACTTAGTCTTCAGTATCTAAACAACTCTCTGTTTCCCCTTGGTAACTAAGTCGGTCAGATGGACACTTGAGGATAGCCGGGTGGAAATATATGTAGTTGTTCACTACCTTGAATATTCTGTCTCTCAAGGACCATCGTTCCCCTTTCGCTAAATGACCCTCTTTCCGAAAGACCATCACCTTGGTTTTATTAGGGTTAAACTTTAGACCCAAGTAATGGACAATATTGTTCAGTTGATTTTGTAGGCCAGGTGCAGTCGTAGAGAGCAGTGCAATTTAGTCAGCAATCAGCAGAGATAAAAGTTCGGGCAAGCCATGTCATTGTTGGATTCCACGTTTCCCCCATCTGTTCACGAAAAGTTACGACGTTGATATATCGGAAGAAAATTGTCGGGCTCTCTAATTTTCTAATGCTCCCTGTTTCACGCCCACATATCATTTGAAGAAGTCTTGATGTCGGAGAGAGAGAGAGAGAGAGAGAGAGAGAGAGAGAGAGAGAGAGAGAGAGAGAGAGAGAGAGAGAGAGAGAGAGAGAGAGAGAGAGAGAGAGGAGAGAGAAAGAGAGAGAGAGAGAGAGAGACAGAGAGAGAGAGAGAGAGAGAGAGAGAGAGAGAAAAGAGAGAGAGAGAGAGAGAGAGATGACTAGAAATATAATAAAATACTCGCAGTTTTAACACCCCAAAATGTATTACTTTGAGACGTTCCGAAATGCGTTGTTTTCAGACGGGCGTTTACAAGCGATGAGCTTTG
>JAWQFJ010025816.1:25000-32500 GCA_034096865.1 Theodoxus fluviatilis | reverse complement strand
GTTCTCATGGGATTATGAAGTGCTGGCGAAGGCAACCGCAGAAATGGACTATAGTTTTGACGTTGACGTAGGCTTTTTTGTGTTGTTACATCGTCATTACTATAGTCCGTTTCAGTGAATCTGTCATACCCTCGCGCACCAAAAGGGTCATTAAGCGAATTTAGCACACAGCTGAGGCTGCATTTATGTGGATTTGGCGCTAGAGCCAATGTCCAAGTGAGCCTTGAATATTGCCTCTCAACGTCTGGTGACATACGCTGCTTGGGGCCACCCATGTACGAGCTACTGGAATAAGTTCTGAAAGCACGACTGAGAAGAAGTCCCGCTCAAGAAAGGGGATATGGTGCGGCATCTGCAGTAATGTGAACTGCAAGGTAGCCTGCGGTGCAACACGTAAATCCTGTAAATCACAGTATCCTTTTACTTTCCACACGCACTTCGTAATCTTTCATCGCCTTTGAGAATCTCCAAATACTGATTTTTATTACATCCATGCAGAATTTTCCTTCTCCAATTTTAGCAGGACTACAGTTCTCACCTTACGGTACCTATCGATGGCCATGCCCACCAGCAGCGCGCCAGAGAAGGTGGACGCTTCGATGTTGTTGAACTTGAGAAGACGGCAGAGCGGCTGCGAGGAGAAGGTGTGCTTGTGGAAGAGCACGTAGACCTCCCCAGGCATGGAAATGCTGCATGTCAGGAAGTCGATGATGCCAAGAGCAAGCACGAAGCAGCTGCAACGGGTCAAAGGTAAAGGTGTTGGTTAATATCTTTGTGCTTGTAAAGTGCTGGAAAATGCTAGAGCATCGTGGAAGTTTCCGGCTTTGACGCGAATTTCCTCAACAGGGCCTTGCCTAGTCACGTGACGTAGTCAGGGCGGTGTTGCTTTTGAAGTGTCACGTGACATTGCTTCCTGTTGATTCTAGCCAACACGGTGTATTCTCGTTGTTGTGAGAAAGCTGTGCAGGTACGGCAAAGAGTATATACAGGGGCGTGTGTGTGTGAGAGAGCGCGACAAAGTTATGTGAGAACGTGACGACAAAAAGGAGTGCGATAACAGCGAGCGTGTCCTAATCATTCTGTGAACCCGAGTCAGTAGTGACTCCGGCGCAGTTCGCAATGAATAGGCCTACATTATAGACTTGACAATTCTCATTACAGCATTGCGCCAAAAATAGTTCGCTCCGGATACTATTTGTTTCCACTTTTTACAGAAATCATTCAGATGTCAAAACTTGTTTCCATTTCAACACAATCATTTCATTTTATCGAATAAACGCTTGTTTATTGCCTCAACAAGCGTAGAATAATTAGTGTTGAGCGAAATAGTCTCAGAACTACTTTAACGGCGTATATCAGGGAGCAGAGGGCTATCTCACAAGCCTCTCGTGTGACCTCTATTTGAATATTTCGAACGGATTCCTTCTACTTCGTGATGTGAACTGTGCTAGAGACTCTTTCGCCGGCAGGCGAAGTCTCTAGTGGACTAGAATGTGTCCTAACAGGACCAAGCCTCGAGAGTGAAGTGCAATTATGTCATATTAACGTGAAATGACAATGTGCATGAATAAAGATTTTTCTAAACAACTTCCAGGCTTGGATTTAGACTTTCCAGGCAAAAGCTAGGAGAACCTCCGAATCTACACAGCGGTGTGAAGGAGGCATTCGCAACAGTAACAAATCACCAATGTTTGGTTCTCGAACCGCTTTAGACTTTACCCCCTGATTATTGGGCCACTTGATCACTCCCTCAATGGCACGTGACGACAAACGTACTGTCACCTAGACAGGACGCTCCTGGCGAAGTACAGAACCATATCTACTCCCTGGGGAAGTACGTGTAGTCCAACCTGCTGCCGGCTTGCAGCATCATGCGAGGGTTAAAAGCACTACGTGTACTTGTCTGGTGTGTTATCATGCCTTCACTGGTCCGGGTTTTCTCCTGGGTGGATGGATGGATTGTGGATGAATGGATGGCTGGATGGGTGGATGGATGGATTGATGGATGGATGGATTATGGATGGATGATGGATGGATGGATGAATGGATGGTGGATGGATTATGAATGGGTGGATGGATGAATTATGGATGAAATGATGGATTGTTGATTATGAATGGATGAATGGATGGATTTATGGATGGATAGATGGGTGGATGGGTGGATGGATGGATGGATGGATTATGGATGGATGAAGGATGGATGGATGGATGAATGGATGGTGGATGGATGGAGGATGGATATGAATGGATGAATGATGGATGGATTAATGGATGGATGATGATGGATGAATGGATGATGAAGGATGGATGGATGGATGGATGGATGATGGTGATGGATGGATGGATGGATGGATGGAATGGATGGACGGATGGATGATGAATGGGTGGATGGATGGATGGATGGATGATGGATGGATGGATTGATGGATGGATGGATGGAAGGATGGATGGATGAGTGAGATGGAGGTATAGGATGGATGGATGGATGGGGATGATGAATGGATGGATGGATGGATGGATGGATGATGGATGGATGGATGGATGAATGGATGGATATGATGGATGGATATGATGGATGGATGGATGGATGTATATGGATGGATGGATGGATGGACTGGATGGAATGGACTGATGGAATGGATGGATGGATGGATAAATGGATGGATGGATGGATGGACGGACGGACGGACGGACGGACGGATGGATGGATGTGATGGAGGTTTACAGCTTATCAGTCTTTGTAGTCTATTTAAGGCCAATGATCACGAATCATATACTCAGAACGTACTAGCATAAGAACAAATCATGTCATAATGCCCCCAGTCATTCGCCTCTTCTGAAACGCGTCAGAGGACGCGGTGAGTCAAGTCTCACCCCCAGCCCGCAGAGGAGCTCTGTGTGGGGAGAGACGATGCAAGTTACAGCAACTTGCCTTTAGATACAGCAGCTTGCCCGTGGATCTGGCAACTTGCCCGTGGATACAGCAACTTGCCCGTGGATACAGCAACTTGCCCGTGGATACAACAACTTGCCCGTGGACACAGCAACTTGCCCGTGGACACAGCAACTTGCCCGTGGACACAGCAACTTGCCCGTGGACACAGCAACTTGCCCGTGGATACAACGTGCCCGTGGATAGGCTACAGCAACTTGCCCGTGGATACAGCAACTTGCCCGTGGATGCAGCGACTTGCCCGTGGACACAGCAACTTGCCCGTGGACACAGCAACTTGCCCGTGGACACAGCAACTTGCCCGTGGATACAGCAACTTGCCCGTGGATACAGCAACTTGCCCGTGGATACAACAACTTGCCCGTGGATACAGCAACTTGCCCGTGGACACAGCAACTTGCCCGTGGATACAGCAACTTGCCCGTGGACACAGCAACTTGCCCGTGGACACAGCAACTTGCCCGTGGATACAGCAACTTGCCCGTGGATGCAACAACTTGCCCGTGGATACAGCAACTTGCCCGTGGACACAGCAACTTGCCCGTGGATAGGCTACAGCAACTTGCCCGTGGATACAGCAACTTGCCCGTGGATACAGCAACTTGCCCGTGGATACAGCAACTTGCCCGTGGACGCAGCAACTTGCCCGTGGATACAGCAACTTGCCCGTGGACACAGCAACTTGCCCGTGGACACAGCAACTTGCCCGTGGATACAGCAACTTGCCCGTGGATGCAACAACTTGCCCGTGGATACAGCAACTTGCCCGTGGACACAGCAACTTGCCCGTTGATAGGCTACAGCAACTTGCCCGTGGATACAGCAACTTGCCCGTGGATACAGCAACTTGCCCGTGGATACATCATCTTGCCCGTGGATACAGCAACTTGCCCGTGGATACAGCAACTTGCCCGTGGACACAGCAACGTGCCCGTGGATAGGCTACAGCAACTTGCCCGTGGATACAGCAACTTGCCCGTGGATAGGCTACAGCAACGTGCCCGTGGATACAGCAACTTGCCCGTGGATACAACAACTTGCCCGTGGATACAACAACTTGCCCGTGAATACAGCGACTTGCCCGTGGATATAGCGACTTGCCCGTGGATAGGCTACAGCAACTTGCCCGTGGATACAGCAACTTGCCCGTGGATACAGCAACTTGCCCGTGGATACAGCAACTTGCCCGTGGATAGGCTACAGCAACTTGCCCGTGGATACAGCGACTTGCCCGTGGACACAGCAACTTGCCCGTGGATACAGCAACTTGCCCGTGGATGCAACAATTTGCCCGTGGATACAAATTGCCCGTGGATACAGCAACTTGCCCGTGGATACAGCAACTTGCCCGTGGACACAGGAACTTGCCCGTGGATACAGCAACTTGCCCGTGGATACAGCAACTTGCCCGTGGACACAGCAACTTGCCCGTTGACACAGCAACTTGCCCGTGGATACAGCAACTTGCCCGTGGATACAGCAACTTGCCCGTGGATACAGCAACTTGCCCGTGGATACAGCAACTTGCCCGTGGATACAACGTGCCCGTGGATACAGCAACTTGCCCGTGGACACAGCAACTTGCCCGTGGATACAGCAACGCCCGTGGACACAGCAACTTGCCCGTGGATACAGCAACTTGCCCGTGGATACAGCAACTTGCCCGTGGATACAGCAACTTGCCCGTGGATACAGCAACTTGCCCGTGGATACAGCAACTTGCCCGTGGATACAGCAACTTGCCCGTGGACACAGCAACTTGCCCGTTGACATAGCAACTTGCCCGTGGACACAGCAACTTGCCCGTGGACACAGCAACCTGCCCGTGGATACAGCAACTTGCCCGTGGATACAGCAACTTGCCCGTGGATGCAACTTGCCCGTGGACACAGCAACTTGCCCGTGGATGCAACTTAAAGGCCGCACTACACGAGACGATTCCACACGTTCCACACTGACGCTCTCCACACGACAAAACTATCTTCCAATTGCAGAGCACTATTGACGCTCTTGCTCCACAATAGCGAACCGCGATTGGCTGCCACGAGGACACACGCTGGAGAGCGACAGTGTGGAACGTGTGGAATCGCCTCGTGTACGACGAGACATAGGAACTGCGCAGCTTGCATCATCAATCCCGCTAGCTGCAAGCAACAGCAGGCAAGGGCTCTCCCATGGGCAACACGGCACGATGAATTTGACTTGATTTCAGTTATGCAAGTTAAGCTTCCATGAACACAGTTAAGGTAAGCTAAGCCAGGCTAAACTACCCTACCCTGACCTACCCTTAGAACCAAGTCTGACTTAACGTGACTTAATATTATTTAATGGAGACTGGATTTGCACTGCAGAGCCTAGCGTAGTATACATCTCTCTTTTGCACCATATCCTAACTTACGTTACCTTTAACCCACTCTTCTTGACATTCTCGCCCACCCTAGCTTGCCTTGCTTTGCCTGACCCAACCTAGATGATCAATCTTAACCTGCACTGCTTACCCTCCCTATCATAACTTAACCTGACTTATCGCAACTTGACCCAACACAAGTCACGCATCATTGGTTTTTCGATAGGACACTGAGAACCCCTAAAACTCACAAATATATTGAAGCTGATGAGTTTCAAATGAATGTTGCTCTTCTATAAAAAGGTTCTCAATTGCAAAATGCATTATCAGGCATGACTATTAAGTTTTCCCATACACATCACGCACACCACACCTCATCACTGTGAATCCTGAGGGCAATGTCTCGCCTTCTATTAATCTCAACAGTGTAGTGAGGAACCGATGACAAATACCTGCACTCCACTCAAAATTATCAGGTTCATTCACAAGAAGTAATACATAATGGCATAGGTGCTTGGTTTTATATTGCGGCTTCCCGCCCATTACTGGATGCGCAATTCGCACAGTATTACCCCCTGGGCATTGAGCTCTACCTACTAATCATAATAACACCATCTCAACGTCCTGAAGAGCACTCGACCGAGTTGCGGATGAGCACACCAGGTTTAACGTGGACAACTTTGCAACCATTCTAGTAAACTAGAGATTTCGCCTACCGGCAAAAGTATCTCTAGCACAGTTCACATCACGTGATGGAAGGTCTTTGGCCAATTTATGCAAGCGGAGGTCACACGAGAGGCTTGTGGGAAAGCCGATGTGCTCCCTGACATACGCCGTTAAAGTAGTTCTAAGACTATTTCGCACAAAACTCTTAACTTACTCTTGTTAAGACAACAAACAAGCGTTTATTCGATACAATAAAATGTTTGTGTTGAAATGGAACCAAGTTTTTACATCTGAATGATTTCTGTAAAAAGTGGAGAGAAAAATAGTATCAGAACGAACTATTTTCGCGCAAGGCTGTAATGCCAAGGGTCAAGCCTATTTCGCATTCATTGCGAACTGTGCCAGAGTCAATACTACTGACTCGGATTTACAGAATGCTTTGCAACTCATCTCTCGCACGCACCAGGTGTCACTCCTGAGTGGAAGGGGTCAATGTGAGTTGCATTCTGGTTCACTAGAGACTTCGCCTACCGGCGAAAGTGTCTCTAGCCCAGTTGACATCACGTGATGGAAGGGTTTTGTCCGAAATATGCATAAGGAGGTCACACGAGAGGCTTGTGGGATAGCCGATCTGCTCCCTGACATACACCGTTAAAGTAGTTCTAAGACTATTTCGCACAAAAATCTTCACTTACTCTTGTTGAGGCAATAAAAAAGCGTTTATGCGATGAAATAAAATGTGTGTGATAAAATGGAAAAAGTTTTGACATCGCAATGATTTCTGTAAAAGTGGAAACAAATAGTATCAGAGCAAACTATTTTTGGCGCAACGTTGTAATGCGAAGACTCAAGTCTATTACGCATTCGTTGCGGACTGTGCCAGAGTTACTTCTGACTCGGGTTCACAGAATGTGAGAGTTGAGCATCTTCCTGCGGGATCCACACAGCTGCGAGCGCTGCACTCACTAGCTGCGAGCGCTGCACTCACTAGCTGCGAGCGCTGCACTCACTAGCTGCAAGCGCTGCACTCACTAGCTGCGAGCGCTGCACTCACTAGCTGCGAGCGCTGCACTCACTAGCTGCGAGCGCTGCACTCACTAGCTGCGAGCGCTGCACTCACTAGCTGCGAGCGCTGCACCCACAAGCTGCGAGCGCTGCACTCACTAGCTGCGAGCGCTGCACTCACTAGCTGCGAGCGATGGCAGGGGCGCGTTGCTTAGCCTGCCTAGTTGGCAAATGGCAGGCTGGTGTCAACATGCGTCAAACATTAGACTGCCCCTTCATCTGCTTTCATCATGCTGACCCGTGTTGACATCGGTCTATTCCTCGCCAGATCTTCCAAGATTCCTAGCGTAAGCAACGCGCACCAGGTCAAGCTCTAACCTCTAACCATTCGGTAAGAGCCAAATGATTATTTTAAATTCCCGGACATTCGGTTCAAATCACATACACATTGGAATATTCTGAGAGAAGACAGATATTTACGGCCCATTTGAAGACAACAGTCACCGAAACATGAGTAGTCTGGTATTTT
>JAWQFJ010025816.1:0-17500 GCA_034096865.1 Theodoxus fluviatilis | reverse complement strand
CCCACCTGTATGGCCAGGGATACATCCGTTTACAAGATGTCTGTGATTCGCTAATTAGACTGGCGCTTTGGCGTCTGTTGTTAGACACTGCGTGATTTGTAGAATTATGCACCAGAAACCTGATGATCCTTCGCTATAAACAAATTCATTTCGCATCGATTTTGTACATCTCATTCTCAGCTGTCTCAGCGGGATCGTTTGTGCTCAGCGTTTAGTTGTTTTGATAACAACAATAGATCGCTAATGACAACGCTGGAAAAGAACCAAAGCACGTTGTTGTCTGTTGACACCATTGTGGAAAAGCATGTCGTTCAGTGACGTTGTTCCAAAACTGTGGCCATCCTCGGGCAATGGTCGCACAGTGGTCCAAGCACAAACCCATTTGGCCATTCATTATGGATGGTACACCTGGCGACGGCTGCAAAAGCAATCCCCAGGGCTATCCTGGCCCAGAGCTAAAGGACAACAGATAAAGCGCGAGTCTTTCTGGGCTTCCAATGGCCAGAGGAATGATGATTAATAAGTTATCGACATTTGCAGGCGGAGAACGCACTTTCTCATCCTGAGTTTGGACGAGTTCTGAGCATGTCATGACGAAGTTCGTGCTCCGTGGCACTCAAAGTTTAATTGAAATCAATCATCAGTACTATTGTGATGAATTATGGACAATTACAAGTGGTTACACGCGCGCAGATTAGCAGACGTCGTGTTCAGTGGAAGCCAGTTCTGAAGAAAAAATTACAAGACCTATTCGTTCAATACGGCTCCTGTAGCTTTGATCACAGGGAATGCAATACTACGAGACATAAATATCTCATATCTGCATATATCATTTTTACTCGATATTTCGTATACCCATTTACTTTAATACTACCCCCTTCCCAATGAGCTCCGACGTTTCGTGGAAATTGGAGCCACTGAAAAACAACGACGTCCATAGAAACATGTCAGTTGTCGATTGCTGTGGACACTCAGCTTATGCAAAAATCCATGTGCTGACATTGGATTGGGCGAGCTGAGAGAATACTATTCGAACGGGGACACAATTTCCGTTGAGTTTCGGTGTATTCTCCAGCCTGCCAAAGATTTTTTTCAAGATGCAGTGATGCGATCTCAGCGACACGGTTACTTCGTTGCTAGATCGACCTAGATCTTGGCTTCTTCCATTACCTATCACTAAAATGCTTTTGTTTCAAGTTTGTTTTTCAGAAATGCTTCATTCTTCGTGTCTACCATTTCCAAAGTCCTTTCCCTCCTGTGGGTTGGGGAGAAGAATTGATGACCCGCGAGTCTTCCTACGTGATTTGTAAGAGGCGATTAACTTGCGAAACCGGGACTTAACTTTTCTTATTCTAACCAGGTCTCATGAGTGCTTGTGATCAGTGGCCTAACATAGCTTCAAAGGCTGATAGGCACTAAAACATTATCCATCCATTCAACCTTCTGTTCGATTCTCAGTTTTCGAATGCTGCGTGCTGTAAGCATTGACCGGACATTCTGCATGGCTACAGTGGTCACTCCCTACGAGACGTGACTTTGCACTTTGATTACCTTTGGCTAGCTTTGCTGGCTATCGATCGGCTTAGGGTATGTGCATCGATAAGGAATAGCTGTAACGACATTGTCACTCAATCTGTTATAATGTGTGACTGTCATTATAAACAGCCACAATAAAGGCGACATAGAGTGCAGAATAGTAAGGGTTAGGCGTTGATTTAACTGTTCGGTTGGGAGATGAGTGCAGTGATGTTTCCTGAAATAGGATGTTGGATTTGCCGATGAAGTCGCCGTTGCGAATCAATTGGGGTCGATCTTCCAGAATGGTATGAAAGCACAGATGGATCTGAATGTTCCGAGCTCACCCCAATGCCCTCTGGCAGCTTATCTAGGCAGGATGGGACCGCCCCTGGCTGTGTTACCGGATCTGGTCCCGAAAACGCAGCAGTCCGGAGTTACAGCTGGTGAGAGGGTCATCGAGCATCGATGTGCTCTGACTGAACGTTGCGCTTAAAAACTGCTGAGCTTTCTGGGAGCGCAAATCTTCACCGAGCACGCCGCAATTCATCTTCCACGACCTGTACAGCCGGGTTCAGTTTAGCGCCTGCTGGCGGGCTCTGAGTGCGAAACGCACACGCTGGCGTCATCAATAGTTTGACGTCATCAACGTCGTGGTGAGCGATAAAATTTATCTTTCTAGTTGGAATTCCAAAGGGAAATAGCAGATAACCTCCAGTATTTAAAGGGCTGCTCCCTGGGTGAAACCCTGGCCTTGTAAAACATTTTATCAGAATCCATTATGAGTGTTTTGAGATATTTTCCCGAATAACTAACTAAAGAACGAACCGAGTTAAAAACATAGCCTCCTTCGCGGAGGCAACAAAAAACACTCTCAGGTAGCAGTTACTTTGGAACTGTCCTGCGTATCACACTCGACGCACTTCTACAAACATCAGGTGAACGTTCCCATGGTCTTATTTGTTATGAAATGCGACTTATCAGTCAACTATAGCATGCGTGCTAACAACTAACTGACGGCAAAATGTCTCGTGACACTTTTACGACAAAACTTTTGCGAACTTGCCAAACTTTTGAAGCAAAAACAGACACCTTCATCAGGCCTTGTTGTGTGTGAATAGCAGGTTGTCAGTTTCTTTATGCAAGAGTTGAGGAATAGTTCGCAATGTCTCGCTTGTCACACACCATTGTGGCCCGAGGAAAGGGTCACCTTTCGCTCTGAAAACTTGCTAGTTTTGGAAGATGCTTTTGTTGGACTAATCCCCCGGTAAAAAATAAAACGACAAGATGGTTGTCGCTACTGTCGTCGTTGTTGTCATCATCATCATCATCATCATCATCATCATCATCATCATCATCATCATCATCATCATCATCATCATCATCATCATCATCATCATCATCATCATCATCGTCACCACCATCATCATCATCATCATCATCATCATCATCATCATCATCATCATCATCATCATCATCATCATCATCATCATCATCATCACTGTCACTATCATTATCACTATCGCTATCGCAATCATCATCGCAATCACCATCATTTTCATCATCACTCTCGTTGACGTTATCATCGTCGCTGTCGTCGTTGGCGTCGTCATCATCGTCTTCGTCGTCGACATCATTGGCATCATCACGATCATTTCTGTTCATGTTTGATGTTAAGAATAATCAGCCTTGACGTGTGCAATGTACTTACCTGTGAGTAAGTTATGGAAGTACAAAGTTGCAATTTAAATTTTCTCTCTGTCTTTGTTTATTGCCTGCCACTAAAGGATTGGTTGTGACCCAGCGTTCAGGGAGTAAAGTGCCAAGCTGTTTGAGCTCTAGGAGTAAGCGGTATGTCGCAATATGAAAGCGATGCCATTACCGCGAGGGAGGAGTTCCCAGTGGCACCAGAGGCTTGACGGTGCTGCCTAGTGCTGATTGGGGGCCTGCAGCGTATGTGTGTGTACGTCTTTTGTATAGCATTCAGCAGGTCTGCTGCTCCGCAGCGCTTCACACTGGAATGAATACAATATTCTTCTCTGCTCCGGAAGAGGAAAATCTTCAGATCTCTGCGGGAACTGGACAGAGATTGAGAAACTCTCAGCGTGTCTTGGAGAACGTTCCAAAGTCTCTGGGCTGCTGAGTATTAAGCCCTCTCTCCCTGTTTCTTGGTTTTTACATGTGGCAACTCAGGAGAGCACTCTGAGTAGATCTGAGATGACGGGTAGGCCTGTAAAACTGACCAAGTCACATAAGTATGATGGCATTCCTTTCTTGATCAGGCACGTGTGTGCAAGTGTACAAATCTTGAATACGATCCGTTTCTGAACTGTGAGACAATGCAGCACTGGAGTGATGTTATTATTTTTATCACTTTCTTTGTAACCTTTCTGGCTGCATAATTCTGTACATATTGTAGTTTACTGATAATCTTCGTTGGGAGACTAAGGTCGACTTCCTGGAGCAGGGCCCGAAAGCTCTACCACTACAGATTCCATATGATGAGGGGGAGCGTCTAGTGGCTATCACCATAGGGAGAAACCTTTCATTGCGACTCCATACCACGAAGTGGGTCCTTTTGCGCCTGAAGGAAAATCGAGCTAAAGTCCATGTTGGTGGATACAGGGCCTAACTGTCTTCGTATAATGCTGATGTGGTCATTAAAAACATTACAGTATGTGGAAATTTTAGTCAGTCTACAACTTGTAAAATTGTTTTCAAACGTGTTTTAACGAGAGTGGTACATTGACAGTTATCAAAAGTGACCGAAAAAGTTTTTTCATTTATTCCCAAGGATGCACGATTCAATTGCTTATATCTTTGCACCAAATATTCAGATTAAAAAACAGTTTTCACCATCTTAAATAACATTAAATGTTCGTTTAGAAATTTTGCATGACTCCAAATCAACCAATTGCACGATGCGACTCATTTCGCACTGCATGGTTACGCTTCTTCATGTGCATTTGTTCCCCGTTATCTCCGATAACCCGCCTAGGCTAATCCGAAAGTGACAGCAGTGGAAACCCTCTTCCTTTCATTCCTGACGTATTTCGATTGGTCCCACGATGCAGTAATCTCTGCTTCCTGTGTTTCTGGCAGTAAAAAGAGTCTGACTGACGGCAGCCCCGGCGATCGATCACAATTTGATGAGTAAGGCGTCACCGTCCATCGCCATTCCCCACCCCAAACCACCAACACCCATTTCCGACAGATTAAGAGATTGTCAAGCATGGACAGACACGAGGAAAGCATTTCTTGCCTTTGACAGACGGAGCTTAAATGCCGTTGCATACGACGCAACAGAAACACACTGTTTCTATTTCTCTGATCTAGAATTTGTAGAAAGGTTTTCACGTGTTCGCACATGAAACTCCTCGAACCGCTCAGCTACACGATAAGAAATATATTATCATGTATCTCTGCCGGTGGTCCGAACTTCAACACGCACATCTCGATTTCAATATTGTAGCGATGTGAGAAATCAGTATTTATCATTTGGTTATGTTTTCTGTGTATGTGTTTCAGTGATTTAACAAATGAGCGTTTTGCGTGCGCACCGAAGGATAAATTGCAGACATAAAGGACATTTGTGAGAGTTAATAGAGGCAGTAGAAGGCAAGGGGTATTTCAATTGACTGACAGGCAGACATATTTTACCTCAAATGCTGGGAGAGTAGAATCGGTCCAAAACCATTAAATCATTTTTGAAAACTCAAACGTTCATTAGAATATATGTTTCCACACGAGGAAACATATATTTCATGATCCGGAAACTGCTTCTGTTGCACCTTGTGGGTCGGCCTTAGGCCAGTCCATCTCAGTAGGGACCTTCAGCCTGGACGTGCGACGAGACATAAAGGTAGTATACATAACAACAACATCACTAGCAGCACTACTACTACTACTACTACTACTACTACTGCTGCTACTACTACTACTACTACTACTACTACTACTACTACTACTGCTACTACTACTCCTGCTACTACTACTACTACTACTACTACTACTACTACTGCTGCTGCTGCTGCTACTACTACTACTACTACTACTACTACTACTACTACTACTACTCCTGCTACTACTACTACTACTACTACTACTACTACTACTACTACTACTACTACTACTACTACTTTTACTTGTACTACTACTACTACTACTACTACTACTACTACTACTACTACTACTACTACTACTACTACTACTACCACCACCACTACCACTACTACTACTACTACTACTACTACTACTACTACTACTACTACTACTACTACTACTACTACTACTACTACTTCTACTACTACTACTACTACTGCTACTACTATCACCACCACCACCACTACTACTACTACTACTACTACTACTACTACTACTACTAAAACTACTACTACTACTACTACTACTACTACTACTACTACTCCTGCTGCTACTACTACTACTTCTGCTGCTACTGCTACTACTACTACTCCTGCTACTACTACTACTACTACTACTACTACTACTACTACTACTACTACTGCTACTACTACTACTACTACTACTACTACTACTACTGCTACTTCTACTACTTCTGCTACTACTACCACTACTACTACTACTCCTACTACTACAATTACCACTACCACAACCACCACTATTACCACCACCACCACTACTACTACTACTACTACTACAACTACTACTAACGCTATGTAGTCCACTGTAATGTATTGCAATGCAGAGCAGTGATGTGCAGTGTAGTGCAATGTGATGCAATGTGATGAACATTGAAACGAGCTATGTTAGACAACTAAAATTGACCAACATTTTGATTGTATTGTATTCTTTTTTACCCTTGTGAAGGGCCGGAGGCCTAACAATAACGATTTCGTTCGTTCGTTCGTTCGTACTACTACTACTACTACTACTACTACTACTACTACTACTACTACTACTGCTACTACTGCTATTACCACTACTACTACTACTACTACTACTACTACTACTACTACTACTACTAGTATTAATACTACTACCACAATTACTACCACAATTAATACTACTACTACTACTACATCTACTACTACTACTACTACTACTACTATTACCCCTACTACTACTACTACTATTACTACTATTACTGCTGCTGCTACTACTACTACTACTACTACTACTACTACTATTATTATGCTGCTGCTGCTACCACTACTACTACTACTACTACTACTTGCGCCACAGTCACCACCAGCACCGCCACCACCACCATCACCACCATCGCCGCCGCCGCCGCCGCCGCCACCACCACCACCACCGCCGCTGCTACTACGTACTACTACTACTACTACTACTACTACTACTACTACTACTACTACTACTACTACCACCACCACCACCACTACTGCTACTACTACTACTACTACTACTACTACTACTACTACTACTACTACTACTACTTCTACCACCACCACCACCACCACCACCATCACCACCACCACCACCACCACCACCACTACTGCTATTACTACTTCTACTACTACTACTACTACTACTACTACTACTACTACTTCTACTACCATCACCACCACCACCACCATCAGAGAAATAGCGAGAAAATAGAGAGAAATAGAGAGAGAGAAATAGAGAGAGAAAAATAGAGAGAAATAGCGAGAACGAACGAACGAACGAAAACTTTATTGCTGAGGCCTCCGGCCCATTGCAAAACATAAGTTTTCCAAAAGTTATCCAAAACAAAGTTTGGTCAATACCGACTTAGGAAAAAAAAACACAAAAAACACATTATCACAAACAAGGTCAAGATTGGCAACCAGTCATGCAAACTTTTGAGCGTTCAGAGGCAAAAAAGTCACTTTCTGCGAGCGAAAGTCCGAAATGTCTCTGGTTTTCGTGCTGTCTGCGCATTCCGGGCTGGATTGGTTGAAGGCCTGCTTCTTGTCACCCTCGTGCTGCCCGTGTTGCACGAGACGCTGTCGCTGCTGTTTTGTCTGGCAGTCAGCTGTTGGGTGCCCCGCAATGAGGCTGCTGTGGTGGTGGGAAACTCAGCTGATGAAGGGGGGCGCGTCTGACGTGTAGATCTTGCTGGCTTGCTGGTGGAATTGTCAACAGATGGAACCATGGCTGGACTACACTCTGCTAGCGGCGGAATTTCCTCAGGGTCCTCACCAGGATCCATGGTACTAGTGGCTCCAGTGTTACCTCCACCTGTGTCAGTCTTCTTCCTTTCCTGTCTCCAGCACTCAATTCCTGCTGCATGTGCCGCCTCGAAGCGAGCATCGAAGGCCCTCATCCACTCATCTTCCTCAGATGGATGACCCTTAGAAACAGTGGCACTGGTGGAGGCATCATCTGGAGAGGAATCTGTCTGCATCACTGATTCATCAATTTCTTCTGAGAGGACTGCTTTCTTCGCCACTATTGTTGTTTGGCTGGGAGGGTCAAAGGTCAAGGTCGTTGTAGGGCAAGGACTTGATGTCGATGCACGGGGAGATCGTGAAGCATCAGACATTTGATCACAAATGTTATTCGCGGTAATTTTATCATCATGTTTTGCAAAATTTAGGAAATGCGCTGTTTCACCCAAGGTTCTGTGTCTCTGGGCACGCAACTGGTCACGTCGAAGTTGTGCAGAAGGCTTCCTTCTCCAGTGTCCGCGTTGAGTATGAGAAGCGAGTAATGGCTGCCCGTCACTGGGCCTGAATCTGAGCACGACCACAACACCTCCAGGCTCCCCCGTCACCTTCCAAGACGAAAGTTCATCCGACGTAAGTAGCGAGGATAGCAGTACTTCCACAGCAGCTGGGAATCCGGCGACTGGCATAGTTCTGCTTCAACTTCAGTTCCAGGCGAGAAATAGCGAGAGAGAAATAGAGAGAGAGAGAAAGAGAGAGAAAAAGAGAGAGAGAGAGAAATAGAGAGAGAGAGAGAGAGAGAAAGAGAGAGAGAGAGAGAGAAAGAGAGAGAGAGAGAGAGAGAGAGAGAGAGAGAGAGAGAGAGAGAGAGAGAGAGAGAGAGAGAGAGAGAGAGAATCTGTCATTTGCACTGTGCCCTTTAGATCAACTGCAGAGCACAATCTGAATCGCTTCTTGAAGATTAATTGGGGCAACTCGTTCAATAGTAAGAATCTCATCTCCTTGCGGAGGTTGGCTCGAGCAAAGAAGCCGGGTGGAAAGAATTGACTGCAAGAGACGAATAAACGGATGGAGAGTAAAAGGGAGGAAAGGGGAGATTGGCAGTTTTAGGATGGGCAGACGTATACAACGCTGTAACAATTGAACCACCGGCGACCGAAAACGATCACGGAAAGATAGACAACAAGAAGTTAGTACAATGCTGCGTTTGAATACAGGGCAAATAAGTGACTGGGCGAAGTATTTAAGTCTCTGCCAAAGTAAAATGTGAAGTCAAGTGTTTGCCAAGCTTAATTTTGTGTACAATGAAAGAACCTTGTCATGTTACCTCACTGTCCTGTTGAATGGCCTTGCAGCAGAACATAGAGTTTAATAATAATTGTTTTCCTCCTTGAAACAAATACAAAGACTTCATTTATACACTTATGTTCATACTCTTACATAGGTACACTGTTAAAAATTGAATCCATAACTACGATGTGGTTATGAGGTAAAACGGTTCTACTTTGAAAGATTTACGTTCTCATGCAACAAAGTGTTAATTGAGGGTGATTGGAGAATCACTTTCAATTTGAATCGTTCGCGACAGAACTCGCTTTTAGATAGATGTATATGTATTAATTTTTTTTTTAATCTTAGCGGTCATCTTCTGGCATCTGTTGTTAAAAATCAAACCACCTGACTGTAATTGTACAACTGACATCGGTCACTGTTTATTGACACCCGTGTTGGGCAGTGACATTTCGAACAGTCGCAAACATTCACGCTTGCCTAAGCATCTCCGATAAGTGGATTGTGCTGTTCGATAACGAGTTTCCGCTTGCCGCAAATCTTTGCTGGTGCGTGACCCCGCTGTCTTCGCCTCTGTGGAACTCTTCACAGACACACCCTGCTTTACTGTTGTTTTAACGATTATCTTCAATCAATGGGGGCGCTGACCTTGTCTCTTCTCTTGTCTGGAGAGCGCTACAGTTTTCTCTCTGGTGTTATTAAGTGTGGAGACGTAGGTCGCCCATACCACGGTACGCGTAATCTTTTCTGGTGTTCAATATTTATAGCAGTCTCACTCAAGCGGCAAACAGTTGAGTAAGACTGTATTTAGAAAAATATTTTTCAAGCAAAGAGAAGGTGAGCCTTTAAATACTTTGCCATGGCCTTCGCCATGACTTGAGGTGAGCGACCCCTCGAGTACCGTAATTAGAGACCCTCTGCGCTCTACGACGCCGGGCTTGACCCCATCGCCACATAGAGCCAAGCCACTCGCTCCGCCTACAAGTGCCGTCAGCCCTTCCACAAACGGTCCTCTTCAGGGCCTCTCTTTCTTTTTCGAGAAAATACAATTAGTCAGACTCCGGTCGTGTATTTTCTTGTTCTTTTCCTTGTCGTAGAAAATAATTGTATGACTTTGGGTACGATCCCAGTGATCTAAACCTAATTAGTCCCTTATGACTTTGGGTACGATCCCAGTGATCTAAACCTAATTAGTCCCTTATGACTTTGGGTACGATCCCAGTGATCTAAACCTAATTAGTCCCTTTTCCCCAATGAGCGAGTTGCTCAGACTACCTAGTTGGCAAATATTAGGCCGGTGTCAACACGAGTCAAGCGTTTTACTGCATTTACGTGTTTTCATCATGTCTGTCCTCGTATTTGTTTTCAGACGCCAGTGAAGCATGGCCGAATGATCAGGAGGTAAAGTGAAAAACGGTTTGAGACACACATATGGGTGATGAGTCGCTATATAAAACTTACCTTTACCTTTAGATGCATTGGACAGCGGGTTAGCGCTCTAACGAGTTGAGTTAGAGCCTCAACCACAAGACTATGTCGTTGAGAAAAAATCTCTTGTTGATCAAAACACTTTGAAGTTCCACTGTAATTACATGGATTTATACACAAAACTCTACGAAGAGCAAACTTATCGAGAGAACTATTTCCTTTCGTAACTCAACTAAATTCGTACTTAATGTTTTCTCACATGGAAAGTGGTGAAATTTGATCGAAAGAAGGCCGGAAACAAGGGGAAACAACCGCTGACATAGAGAGAGGACCAGATGTTGTGCCTGCAATCACTCTGGCTAATTGGACGGGACGAAAGATCAATCAGCACAGACAGATCCAAAGCTTTCGCAGCAAGCGGTCGCCTCCCTGTCCACCAGTCATCCGCCACCTGAAGCGCATTTCCCAGGTGGTGGCGATTCGTATCGAAAGGTATCAACAAGTGCTAGGCGAGCGTTTGCGAAGCACAAAGCTTTTCTTCTCCTTGAACTGGACTACTCGAACGCTCGCCGTGAGCGTCCATATCTGGACTTTTTAAAAACAGCTAATGATACGAATAGCTGTCCTCTGCAGAACGCGCTTCAAGTTTGGGATGTGGCAGTCTTTCTACAGGTTTGGCTCTACACTCACGTGCTTGAAAGGCGATGCCCGTTGATGCGTCACGGACTCGATCGCTTGTGTGACTTGTGTGTGATGTGATGGTGGTGGAGAGAGAAGGCAGGAACTGGGGGTTAGGGGGTGGAGGGCGGGGTCGGTAGAGGGGAAGATGGAGTGCGTGTGTGTATGTGCATGCGCGCGCGTGCGTGGGCGTGCGGGTGTGCGTGCGCGCGCGTGTGTGTATATGTGCGTGTGTGTGTGTGTGTGTGTGTGTGTGTGTGTGTGTGTGTGTTCGTGTTGAGCGCTTTAGATTGAGTGTGTGGTTCCTTAGCAAGTCGGATTGGTTCTGCGTGAATTCAAAATGCATGGTTGGTGAGGCTGTCTAGTGTAGGTGTTTTCTAGTAGGACGTAGTGCGCGAGGTGAACGGAGGCCGAGATTGTTGATTACGAATTGGCCGAAGTTGAATCGATAATGAAATGACAGCCAAGACTTTCCGTGACTCCCAGACAAAAGAGTGATATCATATGCCCATTCAGGACGCACTTATGGTCGGCGCCCTCCAGGCATACATCAGACTTCGAGGAACACGATCATCGAAGCCAACTTCAAACTTCCGACACTTGGCAAACCCCCAAACCACTTACGAGAAGTCAAAACTTTGGTGTAATAGGCCGAAGCCTTGCCCAATTCCAACGCACCTTCAGCAAGTGGTAGATCATTTTAGCTGTAATTCTTGACTCGTGAGGTTGCCTTTGCAGGCCTGCTCAGCCACAGTGGCTGTGAGAGTGACTCTGCAGACCAAGTGGTAAAGCTATTGGGCCTTCTGCCCACAACTCACCCACCTCTACTCCCCTCTCTACTCACCTCTCTACTCACCTCTCTACTCACCTCTCTGCTCACCTCTCCACTCACCTCTCCACTCACCTCTCCACTCACCTCTCCACTCACCTCTCCACTCACCTCTCCGCTCACTTCTCTACTCACCTCTCTACTCACCTCTCTACTCACCTCCCCCCCCCAAAAACACAAACCCCCCCCCCCCCCCCCCCCCCTCCCACCCCCCCCCCCACCCCCCCCCACCCCCCCCCCACCCCCCCCCCCGCACCCCACCCCCCCCACCCCCCCCCCCCCCCCCCCCCCCCCGCCCCCCCCCCCCCCCCCCAACAAAACCCAAACCCCCCCCCCCCCCCCCCCCAAAAAAAAAAAAAACCCCCCCACCCCCCCCCCCCCCCCCCCCCCACCACCCCACACACCCCCCCCCACCCCCCCCCCACCCACCCCCCCTACCACCCCGCGCGAGCGGCCCAAACTCCCACCCCTCTCTAATCACCTCTGTATCTCTCTCCATTGGGTCAGGAGAAGAGAGAGAGCAGAGAAGTGAGTAGAGAGGTGAGCGGGGAGGTGAGTAGAGAGGTGAGTGGAGAGGTGAGTAGAGAAGTGAGCGGGGAGGTGAGTGGAGAGGTGAGTGGAGAGGTGAGTGGAGAGGTGAGTGGAGAGGTGAGTGGAGAGGTGAGCAGAGAGGTGAGTAGAGAGGTGAGTAGAGAGGTGAGTAGAGAGGGGAGTAGAGGTGGGTGAGTTGTGGGCAGAAGGCCCAACAGCTTTACCACTTGGTCTGCAGAGTCACTCTCACAGCCACTGTGGCTGAGCAGGCCTGCAAAGGCAACCTCACGAGTCAAGAATTACAGCTAAAATGATCTACCACTTGCTGAAGGTGCGTTGGAATTGGGCAAGGCTTCGGCCTATTACACCAAAGTTTTGACTTCTCGTAAGTGGTTTGGGGGTTTGCCAAGTGTCGGAAGTTTGAAGTTGGCTTCGATGATCGTGTTCCTCGAAGTCTGATGTATGCCTGGAGGGCGCCGACCATAAGTGCGTCCTGAATGGGCATATGATATCACTCTTTTGTCTGGGAGTCACGGAAAGTCTTGGCTGTCATTTTCATTATCGATTCAACTTCGGCCAATTCGTAATCAACAATCTCTGAAAACACGCTTGCTAACCACTTCGGCCTCCGTTCACCTCGCGCACTACGTCCTACTAGAAAACACCTACACTAGACAGCCTCACCAACCATGCATTTTGAATTCACGCAGAACCAATCCGACTTGCCAAGGAACCACACACTCAATCTAAAGCGCTCAACACGAACACACACACACACACACACACACACACACACACACACACACGCACATATACACACACGCGCGCGCACGCACACCCGCACGCCCACGCACGCGCGCGCATGCACATACACACACGCACTCCATCTTCCCCTCTACCGACCCCGCCCTCCACCCCCTAACCCCCAGTTCCTGCCTTCTCTCTCCACCACCATCACATCACACACAAGTCACACAAGCGATCGAGTCCGTGACGCATCAACGGGCATCGCCTTTCAAGCACGTGAGTGTAGAGCCAAACCTGTAGAAAGACTGCCACATCCCAAACTTGAAGCGCGTTCTGCAGAGGACAGCTATTCGTATCATTAGCTGTTTTTAAAAAGTCCAGATATGGACGCTCACGGCGAGCGTTCGAGTAGTCCAGTTCAAGGAGAAGAAAAGCTTTGTGCTTCGCAAACGCTCGCCTAGCACTTGTTGATACCTTTCGATACGAATCGCCACCACCTGGGAAATGCGCTTCAGGTGGCGGATGACTGGTGGACAGGGAGGCGACCGCTTGCTGCGAAAGCTTTGGATCTGTCTGTGCTGATTGATCTTTCGTCCCGTCCAATTAGCCAGAGTGATTGCAGGCACAACATCTGGTCCTCTCTCTATGTCAGCGGTTGTTTCCCCTTGTTTCCGGCCTTCTTTCGATCAAATTTCACCACTTTCCATGTGAGAAAACATTAAGTACGAATTTAGTTGAGTTACGAAAGGAAATAGTTCTCTCGATAAGTTTGCTCTTCGTAGAGTTTTGTGTATAAATCCATGTAATTACAGTGGAACTTCAAAGTGTTTTGATCAACAAGAGATTTTTTCTCAACGACATAGTCTTGTGGTTGAGGCTCTAACTCAACTCGTTAGAGCGCTAACCCGCTGTCCAATGCATCTAAAGGTAAAGGTAAGTTTTATATAGCGACTCATCACCCATATGTGTGTCTCAAACCGTTTTTCACTTTACCTCCTGATCATTCGGCCATGCTTCACTGGCGTCTGAAAACAAATACGAGGACAGACATGATGAAAACACGTAAATGCAGTAAAACGCTTGACTCGTGTTGACACCGGCCTAATATTTGCCAACTAGGTAGTCTGAGCAACTCGCTCATTGGGGAAAAGGGACTAATTAGGTTTAGATCACTGGGATCGTACCCAAAGTCATAAGGGACTAATTAGGTTTAGATCACTGGGATCGTACCCAAAGTCATAAGGGACTAATTAGGTTTAAATCACTGGGATCGTATCCAAAGTCATACAATCCTTTTCTACGACAAGGTAAAGAACAAGAAAAAACCCGACCGGAGTCTGACTAATTGTATTTTCTCGAAAAGGAAATAGAGGCCCTGAAGAGGACCGTTTGTGGAAGGGCTGACGGCACTTGTAGGCGGAGCGAGTGGCTTGGCTCTATGTGGCGATGGCGTCAAGCCCGGCGTCGTAGAGCGCAGAGGGTCTCTAATTACGGTACTCGAGGGGTCGTTCACATCAAGTGATGGCGAAGGCCATGGCAAGTATTTAAAACCCCACCCTTGCCAGATCCTTTTCTAAATACAGTCTTACTCAACTGTTTGCCGCTTGAGTGGGACTGCTATAAATATTGAACACCAGAAAAGATTACGCGTACCGTGGTATGGGCGACCTACGTCTCCACACTTAATAACACCAGAGAGAAAACTGTAGCGCTCTCCAGACAAGAGAAAGAGACAAGGTCAGCGCCCCCATTGATTGAAGATAATCGTAAAAAAACATCATCAAAGCAGGGTGTGTCTGTGAAGAGTTCCACAGAGGCGAAGACGGCGGGGTCACGCACCAGCAAAGATTTGCGGCAAGCGGAAACTCGTTATCAACAGCACAATCCACTTATCGGAGATGCTTAGGTAAGCGTGATGCTCGCGACTGTTCGAAATGTCACTGCCCAACACGGGTGTCAACAATAAACAGTGACCGATGTGAGTTGTACAATTAGAGTCAGGTGGTTTGATTTTTAACAACAGATGCCAGAAGATGACCGCGAGATTTTTTTAATAAATTAATACAAATAAATCCATCTAAAAGCGAGTTCTGTCGCGAACGATTCAAATTGAAAGTGATTCTCCAATCACCCCATTAATACTTTGTTGCATGAGAACGTAAATCTTTCAAAGTGAGAACCAGTTTTACGTCATAACCACATCGTAGTTATGGATTCAATTTTTAAAGTGTACCTATGTAAGAGTATGAACATAAGTGTATAAATGAAGTCTTTGTAAATTATTCAAGTAGGAAAACAATTATTATTAAACACTATGTTCTGCTGCAATGCCAAACAACAGTACAGTTAGGTAACATGACAAGGTTCTTTCATTGTACACAAAATAAGCTTGGCAAACACGTGACTTCACATTTTACTTGGCAGAGACTGTGAATACTTCGCCCAGTCACTTATTTGCCCTGTATTCAAACGCAGCATTGTACTAACTTCTTGTTGTCTACTTTACGTTATCATATTCAGTCGTCGGTGGTTCAATTGTTACAGCGTTGTATACGTTCTGCCCATCCTAAAAACTGCAATCTCCCCTTTCTCCCTTTTACTCTCCATCCGTTTATTCGTCTCTGCGGTCAATTCTTTCTCATCGGCTTCTTTGCTCGAGCCAACCTCCGCATGCAAGGAGATGAGATTCAAGTACTACTGAACGAGTGTCGCAATTAATCGGTCAAGAAGCGATTCAGATTGTGCCCTCTGCAGGTGATACTAAAGGGCACGGTGCAAATGACAGATCTCTCCTCTCTCTCTCTCTCTCTCTTTCTCTCCTCTCTCTACTCTCTCTCTCTGTCTTTCTCTCCTCTCTCTCTCTCTTTCTCTCTCTCTCTCTCTCTCTATTTCTCTCTCTCTCTCTCTTTTTCTCTCTCTCTCTCTCCTCTCTCTCTCTCTCTCTCTCTCTCTCTCAGTCTCCGCCTGCAGTTGAAGCAGAACTATGCCAGTCGCATGATTCCCAGCTGCTGTGGAAGTACTGCTATCCTCGCTACTTACGTCTGATGAACTTTCGTCTTGGAAGGTGACGGGGGAGCCTGGAGGTATTGTGGTCGTGGTCAGATTCAGGGCAAGTGACGGGCAGCCATTACTCGCTCCTCATTTTCAACGCGGATACTGGAGAAGGAAGCCTCCTGCACAGCTTCGAGTTCAACGTGACCAGTTGCGTGCCCAGAGACACAGAACCTTGGGTGAGACAGCGAATTTCAAAAATTTTGCAAAACATGATGATGAAATTACCGCGAATAACATTTGCGATAAAATGTCTGATGCTGCACGATCTCCCCGTGACACGCGGCTTAGGACAGAGAACAACCGGAGCCGGCTCCGGGGGAGCCGAAATAACTTTTTGCACGCTACGTATTGTGTTAAATGAATATAAACAACACAACTGCCATAAAAACTCTTACAGCACCTAATGTGTCGTGTGTCTGGATAAATTCCATGCAAAGATAACGTGCAAAAGCGTAAAATAGCAGAAAGGGAGTGCCGGAGCCGGCTCCCCCGGAGTCGGCTCCCGTGGTTCTCTGTCCTAAGCCGCTGCCCTCCCCGTGCCTCGACATCAAGTCCTTGCCCTACAACGACCTTGACCTTTTACCCTCCCAACCAAACAACAATAGTGGCGAAGAAAGCAGTCCTCTCAGAAGAAATTGATGTATCGGTGATGCAGACAGATTCCTCTCCAAATGATGCCTCCACCAGTGCCACTGTTTCTGAGGGTCATCCATCTGAGGAAGATGAGTGGATGAGGGGCTTCGACGCTCGTTTCGAGGCGGCATATGCAGCAGGAATTGAGTGCTGGAGACAGGAAAGGAAGAAGACTGACACAGGTGGCGGTAACACTGGAGCCACTAGTACCATCGATCCTGGTGAGGACCCTCAGGAAACTCCGCCGTTAGCAGAGTGTGGTCCAGCCCTGGTTCCATCTGTTGTCAATTCCACCAGCAACCAGCAAGATCTACACGTCAGACGCGTCCCCCTTCATCAGCTGAGTGACAAGAAGCAAGCCTTCAACGAATCCAGCCCAGAATGCGCAGACAGCACGAAAACCAGAGACATTTCGGACTTTCGTTCGCAGAAAGTGACTTTATTGCCTCTGAACGCTCAAAACGTTGCATGACTGGTTGCCAGTCTTGACCTTGTTTGTGATAATGTGTTTTTTTTCCTAAGTTCGTATCGACCAAAGTTTGTTTTGGATAACTTTTGGAAAACTTACGTTTTGCAATGGGCCGAAGGCCCCAGCAATAAAGTTCTCGTTCGTTCGTTCATTCTCTCTCTCTCTCTCTCTCTCTCTCTCTCTCTCTCTCTCTCT
>JAWQFJ010025814.1:0-59551 GCA_034096865.1 Theodoxus fluviatilis | reverse complement strand
CCTTGTTACTTTGGCCTGATGAAGAAGCCTCAGCTTCGAAAGCTTGCCGTAAAGAAATACAGAGCATCGCTGCACGCCCCTGCCAACCCGCTGCCTCTCCATCCTGTAGCGGTGATTACCCGCATCGGCGGCAGTACAACCCCCAAACGGCCCTCTTCAGGGCCAGACTTGCTCATGAAAGAAACAGTCGGTTGCTTGTCTTCTACTCTTTTTTACAAGAATACACAGTCAGGAATATTTTTTTTCTCCAGAAATTCTGTCTGCTAAACACAGAAAATACATGGTGGAAACATTCCAAAATATACAGTGGTAGTAGAGAATAACTTACAATGCACAAGGACACAATCGATGCAAAAGCACAAAAATACATGGTGAAAATAAACACGCATTAAATAACATTGTCAATTAAAGATACAGACATGGTCAGTACAAATACAAACAGATACTGATAGAAAAAACAATTTTAGTTCAAATACATACCAAAATACAGTGCAGGTAAAATAATACAAATAGATGCTGTCAGAGGAAATACCACCCACACACTTAGTATTACTGACTAAATTTGTCAGATTCCACACCAATAATCATTTCCATTTCAGACGGCATAGCCATATAGTAAGTACTCATGTCTTTACTAAATATCTCACTTAGAGGTGAGGACAATATCAAATTACAGTTATGAAAAATCAATAAATCTTTCAAGGGCCAAAACATTTTGAAATCCAAAACTCCATCAAATACACACTCCTAAAATATAAATGTAACAGTTCTGGTTTTCTACACGTTATTGAACTCATAGCAAAAGAAAAAGGAACTGTGCTTCTCCTACTTCTTTCTGTTACAACCAATAGTCGGTGACAAGTGCATCAAACATGCAAAACAGAGTTTTGTCCCTTTGATCCTCAACGTGGCTCATTCACAATTCCACTTTCTGCCAACAGTATAAATGGAACCATTGCAAACATTTACAGAGAGTGAGAAATGTAGTACTGGGTGAGATTAAAAACCCCACAAAAAACCCCAGCCCGAGTGGGGAATGGGTGGGTGGAAGTATGTGGCTGTTGGAGCATGAGTGGGAGGCATAAGGCGTGTGTGTGTTGTGTATGTGTCTTTGTGTGTGTGAGATAGTGTATGTGTACTGTTTGTGTATATGTGATAGTGTTAGAGTGTGCTGGTGTGTTTGTGTATGTAAAGAGTGGAGTAGGCGAGGACCATGGTAGTTACTAGGATCTGAGTGTTGCGCTAAGACGGGCTGTTTGGAGGATAGGCTGTGGCGATCTTTTGGAGGAGTCTCCTTGGTCAGGCCAAAGATGAGAGAGACTGGCAGTGGTACGTTGATATAAAGGTGTGTGTGTGTGTGTGTGTACATGTGTGTGTATGTGTGTGTGTGTATGTGTATGTGTGTGTGTGTGTGTACATGTGTGCGTGTGTCTGTGCACGCATACCTGGGGGTTGTCGCAGTGGATGGAAGGTGTGGATGTCCATGGGGAAGTGCAGACGGTTGTGCACAGTCTCCACGTTGTTGCCTGTGAACTTGTTGGCCTTGTTGATGCTCTTGGTGTGCCAGTCCGTCCAGTAGAGCTCATCCTCAAACATGGTCAGGGAGAAGGGGTGGGGCAGGCCTGCACACAACAACAGCAGCCACTCAAAGGATCTCCAACAATCACAAGATGCAGGTTTTACAACTGGTATGCATTTTGATTGGATGACAAAGGCATGACACTTTGCTCTTTTTCAGGATGATGGTATCTTGCCTATAAACACAGAGTATTAATTAGACATGAGCAATATTAGGTAAAATATTCTAAGTACCTCAGAGAATGCAAAGCCAATCTGTTGGTGTAAAAGGGATATATACAAGTGAACCTCTGATACATTTAAGATGCTTTGGAGAGAGCAAGGTAAAAAAGGAATCATGTGAACATTTCTTAAACTAATGCCCAAAAGAATCATTAATCCATTTCTATTGGAAATAACATCAAACAACAACAATAACAACACACACACACACACACACACACACACACACACACACATCAACTTCCATATCTATATTGTCAATTCTTCAAAGGAAATTGGCTAATGTTACTTTAGAGCACTCTGACAAGTTGACAACAAAAAACTACATGACAATAAATGAAGCTGTCACTGCATGAAGTGGATCGTTTGACACCAACGACACAGTATACCAGCCCTTCAAGGGGAGCAGCATAATTGTAGGAACTGTACCTCTGCTGATGACTGTTCTTCTATGAGCGCCATCCAGGTCTGCAGACTCTATGACGTGATGCTTGGCATCTGCCCAATACAGCTTGTCTGCTGCGTAGTCTACTGTCAATCCATTGGGCCAGAACAGCGAGGTGTTGGCAATGATGATGCGGTTGCTGCCATCCATACCTGACCTCTCAATCTTCGGTGAAGTCCCCCAGTCTGTCCAGAATATTGTGCTGCAAGGACACAACCAGTTTAGCCATCTTTGATTTTCACACATGCAAGCTTTCCTTTTCGGGTCTTGAAAGATGCAACTTAAAAAAGAAGTTTTGTTTAAACAAACCTGCAAGGGACATGTTTCTGCTTTTGAAAAATATATCTTTAAAAAAAAGTTACCACAAACCTGACGCTGGCTCACATCAGGACAACTGTTTATCAGTCTGTGACATGTCTCTCCCATCATCACAAGTATTTGTTTTCTTGTGGATGGAAAGATTAGCATTATGTTGTGAACAGATCTTTCTGGCAGTCAGTGGCTTTTGATGCCACTGGAGAGGAGACCAGACAATATTAATCACAAAACAGGCAAAATCTTTACTGCACTTCCTGGCTGTGAGTCCGCCACAAAATATGACTATCCATGACAAACAAGCCTACAGTTTTTGCTGGAACAGTTTTCAAGCAAACTCTCATCAGTCACCAGAGGTCAAAGTCACGTAATTAGTTCCCGCAGCGTTGCACAGTAGTAAAAAACAAATGCTTTGGCTTATACTCGACTGTTTTCTCTTGAATTTGTGTTGAAAACTAAATAATCCTCTGGTGGGGAAAAAATCATTTACCTTTTTTGACACTTTACCCTGGTTCTCTAATGCATGATTACAAATGACTGTCTTGATCAGTGGACAAGGGACCTGACAGCTCTGACAAGGGACCTGACAGCTCTGACAAGGGACCTGACAGCTCTGACAAGGGACCTGACAGCTCCGACAAGGGACCTGACAGCTCTGACAAGGAACCTGACAGCTCTGACAAGGGACCTGACAGCTCTGACAAGGGACCTGACAGCTCTGACAAGGGACCTGACAGCTCTGACAAGAGACCTGACAGCTCTGACAAGGGACCTGACAGCTCTGACAAGGGACCTGACAGCTCTGACAAGGGACCTGGCAGCTCTGACAAGGGACCTGACAGCTCTGACAAGGGACCTGACAGCTCTGACAAGGGACCTCTGACAAGGGACCTGACAGCTCTGACAAGGGACCTGACAGCTCTGACAGCTCTGACAGCTCTGACAAGGGACCTGACAGCTCTGACAATGGGACCTGACAGCTCTGACAAGGGACCTGACAGCTCTGACAAGGGACCAGACAGCTCTGACAAGGGATCTGACAGCTCTGACAAGGGACCTGACAGCTCTGACAAGGGATCTGACAGCTCTGACAAGGGACCTGACAGCTCTGACAAGGGATCTGACAGCTCTGACAAGGGACCTGACAGCTCTGACAAGGGACCTGACAGCTCTGACAAGGGACCTGACAGCTCTGACAAGGGACCTGACAGCTCTGACAAGGGACCTGCCAGCTCTAACAAGGGACCTACAGCTCTGACCTGACAGCTCTGACAAAGGACCTACAGCTCTGACAAGGGATCTGACAGCTCTGACAAGGGATCTGACAGCTCTGACAAGGGACCTGACAGCTCTGACCTAACAGCTCTGAGAAGGGACCTACAGCTCTGACAAGGGACCTACAGCTCTGACAAGGGACCTGACAGCTCTGACAAGGGACCTGACAGCTCTGACAAGGGACCTGACAGCTCTGACAAGGGACCTGACAGCTCTGACAAGGGACCTGACAGCTCTGACAAGGGACCTGACAGCTCTGACAAGGGATGTGACAGCTCTGACAAGGGATCTGACAGCTCTGACAAGGGACCTGACAGCTCTGACAAGGGACCTGACAGCTCTGACAAGGGACCTGGCAGCTCTGACAAGGGACCTGACAGCTCTGACAAGGGATCTGACAGCTCTGACAAGGGACCTGACAGCTCTGACAAGGGACCTGACAGCTCTGACACGGGACCTGACAGCTCTGACAAGGGACCTGACAGCTCTGACAAGGGACCTCTGACAAGGGACCTGACAGCTCTGACAAGGGACCTGACAGCTCTGACAGCTCTGACAAGGGACCTGACAGCTCTGACAAGGGACCTGACAGCTCTGACAAGGGACCTGACAGCTCTGACCTGACAGCTCTGACAAGGGACCTGACAGCTCTGACAAGGGACCTGACAGCTCTGACAAGGGACCTGACAGCTCTGACAAGGTACCTGACAGCTCTGACAAGGGACCTGACAGCTCTGACAAGGGACCTGACAGCTCTGACCTGACAGCTCTGACAAGGGACCTGACAGCTCTGACAAGGGACCTGACAGCTCTGACAAGGGACCTGACAGCTCTGACAAGGTACCTGACAGCTCTGACAAGGGACCTGACAGCTCTGACAAGGGACGTGACAGCTCTGACAAGGGACCTGACAGCTCTGACAAGGGATCTGACAGCTCTGACAAGGGACCTGACAGCTCTGACAAGGGACCTGACAGCTCTGACAAGGGACCTGACAGCTCTGACACGGGACCTGACAGCTCTGACACGGGACCTGACAGCTCTGACAAGGGATCTGACAGCTCTGACAAGGGATGTGACAGCTCTGACAAGGGACCTGACAGCTCTGACAAGGGACCTGACAGCTCTGACAAGGTACCTGACAGCTCTGACAAGGGACCTGACAGCTCTGACAAGGGACCTGACAGCTCTGACAAGGGACCTGACAGCTCTGACAAGGGATCTGACAGCTCTGACAAGGGACCTGACAGCTCTGACAAGGGACCTGACAGCTCTGACAAGGGACCTGACAGCTCTGACAAGAGACCTGACAGCTCTGACAAGGGACCTGACAGCTCTGACAAGGGACCTGACAGCTCTGACAAGGGACCTGACAGCTCTGACAAGGGATCTGACAGTTCTGACAAGGGACCTGACAGCTCTGACAAGGGACCTGGCAGCTCTGACAAGGGATCTGACAGCTCTGACAAGGGACCTGACAGCTCTGACAAGGGACCTACAGCTCTGACAAGGGACCTGACAGCTCTGACAAGGGACCTGACAGCTCTGACAAGGGACGTGACAGCTCTGACAAGGGACCTGACAGCTCTGACACGGGACCTGACAGCTCTGACAAGGGACCAGACAGCTCTGACAAGGGACCTGACAGCTCTGACAAGGGATGTGACAGCTCTGACAAGGGACCTGACAGCTCTGACAAGGGACCTGACAGCTCTGACAAGGGACCTGACAGCTCTGACAAGGGACCTGACAGCTCTGACAAGGGACCTGACAGCTCTGACAAGGGACCTGACAGCTCTGACAAGGGACCTGACAGCTCTGACCTGACAGCTCTGACAAGGGACCTGACAGCTCTGACAAGGGACCTGACAGCTCTGACAAGGGACCTGACAGCTCTGACAAGGGACCTGACAGCTCTGACAAGGGATCTGACAGCTCTGACAAGGGACCTGACAGCTCTGACAAGGGACCTGACAGCTCTGACAAGGGACCTGACAGCTCTGACAGCTCTGACAAGGGACCTGACAGCTCTGACAAGGGAAACTGACAGCTCTGACAAGGGACCTGACAGCTCTGACAAGGGATCTAACAGCTCTGACAAGGGACCTGACAGCTCTGACAAGGGACCTGACAGCTCTGACAAGGGAAACTGACAGCTCTGACAAGGGACCTGACAGCTCTGACAAGGGATCTGACAGCTCTGACAAGGACCTGACAGCTCTGACAAGGGATCTGACAGCTCTGACAAGGGAAACTGACCCCTGGCCAGGGTGGGATACGATGGCCCTGGGTTTCTCCAGGTTCTCCCAGATGAGCACGCGACGGTAACTGCCATCCAAGTTGGCCACCTCCACTCGCAGAGTTCCTGCATCTGTCCAGAACAGCTTGTCATGGATCCAGTCCACTGCGATGCCCCCTGCAACAACAGACATCCAAGTTGGATTCACAATAAGGCAGGTGCTACAGCTTTCAAGAGAACCACACAATTACATATGAACGCTTTTTTAATCTTTCCTTTTGTTTTATTAAGTAAAAGAGAACCTCTTATGATATCTTCATGTTCAGTAACAATATGTCCAGAAAATTTGTGGAAAAGTTCTGTGTCCTGAGCCGGACAGTGCTCAAGAAAATGACAATGCGAGAGTTTCCATCCAAGTTGTGGAGCTCCTTTTAAAAGTGTTCAAAAGAAGGAACGATGTTTGCAATATGCACAGCCATCATACTTTCCTTTTACTCAAAGAACATAGCAGATGTGAAAAAGTCCACCATTATTTTTCATACACTGCCACTTTAGGATAAAAGCCTCCTTGCTTTTGAGAAAAAAAGATGGGAAAATAAATCTTCACTCCTCACCTGGACTCTCCAGTCCCTCTGTCACCACAACATGGACATCTGAGCCATTGAGGTAGGCCCTTTTGATCTTGTCCAGGGTGATGTCGGACCAGAAGACCAGGCCTTGGCGGTGGTGGAAGTCCAGGGCGATGGCGTTGGGGAGGCCCTTCAGGATGGAAATGTACTCCTTCTTGTCTGTCGTCACTTGTCGGATGTCCTTGCGGTTGGTAAAGATGAGCGAAGCCTCTCCACCTGTGGCTTTGCAGCCTCGCCCATCAGGCTTGCGCTGGTAGCCCTCCGCACAGGAGCAGTTGAAGCCCCCTACTGTGTTGTGGCAAATCTGGCTGCAGGTCCCGTCAAACTGGCACTCATCCAGATCTGGAGGGAAATGAAGGTATTGCTATGTAGCACAAATTGCCGCGCAATAACACATTTTCCTCAAAAGGGGATTCTTGTTAGTGTTGCAGGGGAGAAGAAGAAATGACTTTATATCTGGCTGGGAACAGCACTCATTTCTACTCCAAGGTCAACACTTGATCACTTAACGTGGAACAACTAGGCTAGGGAAACTTGGAGGGGAGCACCTGGGCTTGGCTGACAGCTAGATCAGTATGGGAATCACAGGAAAGGTGGAGATGGGTGGTTTGAGGCATTGTATGTTTTTACAAAGGCATCTCACTTTAAGATGGAATCTTTGCAGACCTGTAAGAAAGCACATTCACAGAGCAGTAAAACAGCCATGAACTTGACAGTTTAGCAGAAGAACAGGCTCATTTTGCCTTCAATATAATTTAGCTTCACATGGCTTTCCTAGTACTGTATAAATAGGGCATTAGTCAGGCATGTTTGGCTTGAAAGCATGGTATCTCACCATCACAGGAGCGTCCGTCTTCATTCAAGGTGAAGCCAGCGTGACAGGAGCAGCGCACGCCACCCAGCGACTCACTGCACAGCTGCAAACAGCCGCCATTGGAAAACTTGCAGTTGCTGGTCAAACCTGCAAGCAATATCATGCGATCCATCAGTCTTGTTGCCCTGATAACATCCCAGCCTCACAGACTTATGAAAGTACATTGTCATGCCTCTCGACATTTGTGACAAGAAATTTCTGAGAAACAGACAGCCTCATTACAGAATTGGACACCAACACTGCAAAGATTTTCCAGTCTAAATCAGCAGCGGAAGCTGACCTGGATGGCTGGGCTGAGAGGAGCAGTCCTTTTCGTCGGAGCCGTCATCACACTCAGGCACCCCGTTGCACGCCTTCTGGGCCCCAATGCACTGACCACTGCTACACAGAAACTGGCCTGGCCTGCAGGTTTTCCTCTGCTCTGGAAACAGCGGGCAATATATTTGATGAATTCAGCCATGTTCACTACAGTTATGAGAAAGAGATATTTCCAAGAAATGACAAAAGGCAACTGGTGGAAAAAACTCATTTGCAGTGGCAAGGCAGGAGCAGCTGAAAGTTGACTGACAAACAGATGTAGGACGGATGAACATACACACAAAAACACAGGCAGACAGGTGGACGGACAGACAGATGGACGGACAGACAGATGGACAGACGGACAGGCAGGTGGACAGACTGACAGACAGATGAACAGACCGATAGATGGATAGGCAGACAGACATGCAGACAAACAGACACATAGGCAGACAGACAGACTGACACAAAGACAGACAGACTGACACAAAGACAGACAGACACAGACTGACAGATGGACAGACAGACAGTCAGACTGTCAGACAGACAGACAGACAGACAGACAGACAGACAGACAGACAGACAGACAGACAGACAGACAGACAGACAGACAGACAGACAGACAGACAGACAGACAGACATGCAGACAAATACATTTATAAGCACATAGAAAAACTGACTTGATGGAAAGATGAGAGAACATGAGGACAAACAAGATGACAAGAAAAGAATCATCAGAACAGCAGACAGAGGAAGAGAAATAAAGGGGAAGGAAGCTTGCAAATAGTATGGGCAGAAATGTCTATGTTAATTTACACACACACACATGCACATGCACACGGACACACACACACACACACACGCACATGCATACACGCACACACACACACACACACACACACACACACACACACACACACACACACACCATCATCATCACTGACTTCATTTGGCAAAAAGATTATCGGTGCATGATTCAAAGAGAATAAACACTGTCCAAAACCTCAACCTCAACACTCCTGAGAGCTGCATGAAAATGAAACACACCCTGCAGCTGAAGACAGTACAGTTCAAGGAGGCACTTACTGCATCCTTTCTCATCACTGTTGTCAGAACAGTCGCTCTTTCCGTCACAGTGCAAAGCTTTGTCAATGCAGCGCCCTGTGGAACACTGGAATTGCTGAGAAGTGCAAGCTGCCATTGCTGCAAACATAGAGGGAGACATTCTTCAGGTACAAGGCTTCCAGCCATCTCGCTTCAATACTTGACCTGGAATGAAGGAAACAAAAAATATCAAAACTCAAGATTCACACACAGCCTGAGCTGCACCGATGCCTCCCTCATCAGCTGCAAAGGGGAGGTTTTCCCAGAAAAGTCGCTCATGAAAAAACAGGTTCTTTATTAAAAAAGGAAGTAAAAACTAATCCACCATTTTGGTAGACCTGCAAGTTGAGTTCCATTGCCAGAGCATTGCCTGTGGTGTGTGGCTGGTCTCACTCTGGTTCTCATTCTGTTGCAGCTGTCCACAGTGAAGCTACTTGTCTCAGAAAAGGCAGCTTTGCCAGATTTTCTGTCTCCTTAGTCTCATGAATTCACTCTCCCTGTCCCATTGCTCTCATCATGAGGTTTCTTGTTTCCATAATTAGCTGGATCAGACTGCCCAGGTTGAATCACTGTCGTCTGCAGCTGTCAATATGCTGTCTGCAATTGTACTCAGACCCAGAAGGTAACAAGAAGGGCAAAGCTCAAACGACTCACATGCTTGACCTTGACCTTTACATGACCTTGACCTTCAGGTGACCTTCAAGGTCAAGGTCAAACAACTAAACCTACCAATGACATCATACACTAAGAAATGCTTTACACATTTTTCCTACCAAAATACATGTGACCTTGACCCAAGGTCAAGGTCACATGTATTTTGGTAGGAAAAATGTGTAAAGCATTTCTTAGTGTATGATGTCATTGGTAGGTTTAGTTGTTTGACCTTGACCTTGAAGGTCACCTGAAGGTTAAGGTCATGTAAAGGTCAAGGTCAAGCATGTGAGTCGTTTGAGCTTTGCCCTTCTTGTTACCTTCTGGGTCTGAGTACAATTGCAGACAGCATATTGACAGCTGCAGACGACAGTGATTCAACCTGGGCAGTCTGATCCAGCTAATTATGGAAACAAGAAACCTCATGATGAGAGCAATGGGACAGGGAGAGTGAATTCATGAGACTAAGGAGACAGAAAATCTGGCAAAGCTGCCTTTTCTGAGACAAGTAGCTTCACTGTGGACAGCTGCAACAGAATGAGAACCAGAGTGAGACCAGCCACACACCACAGGCAATGCTCTGGCAATGGAACTCAACTTGCAGGTCTACCAAAATGGTGGATTAGTTTTTACTTCCTTTTTTAATAAAGAACCTGTTTTTTCATGAGCGACTTTTCTGGGAAAACCTCCCCTTTGCAGCTGATGAGGGAGGCATCGGTGCAGCTCAGGCTGTGTGTGAATCTTGAGTTTTGATATTTTTTGTTTCCTTCATTCCAGGTCAAGTATTGAAGCGAGATGGCTGGAAGCCTTGTACCTGAAGAATGTCTCCCTCTATGTTTGCAGCAATGGCAGCTTGCACTTCTCAGCAATTCCAGTGTTCCACAGGGCGCTGCATTGACAAAGCTTTGCACTGTGACGGAAAGAGCGACTGTTCTGACAACAGTGATGAGAAAGGATGCAGTAAGTGCCTCCTTGAACTGTACTGTCTTCAGCTGCAGGGTGTGTTTCATTTTCATGCAGCTCTCAGGAGTGTTGAGGTTGAGGTTTTGGACAGTGTTTATTCTCTTTGAATCATGCACCGATAATCTTTTTGCCAAATGAAGTCAGTGATGATGATGGTGTGTGTGTGTGTGTGTGTGTGTGTGTGTGTGTGTGTGTGTGTGTGTGTGCGTGTATGCATGTGCGTGTGTGTGTGTGTGTGTGTCCGTGTGCATGTGCATGTGTGTGTGTGTAAATTAACATAGACATTTCTGCCCATACTATTTGCAAGCTTCCTTCCCCTTTATTTCTCTTCCTCTGTCTGCTGTTCTGATGATTCTTTTCTTGTCATCTTGTTTGTCCTCATGTTCTCTCATCTTTCCATCAAGTCAGTTTTTCTATGTGCTTATAAATGTATTTGTCTGCATGTCTGTCTGTCTGTCTGTCTGTCTGTCTGTCTGTCTGTCTGTCTGTCTGTCTGTCTGTCTGTCTGTCTGTCTGTCTGTCTGTCTGTCTGTCTGTCTGTCTGACAGTCTGACTGTCTGTCTGTCCATCTGTCAGTCTGTGTCTGTCTGTCTTTGTGTCAGTCTGTCTGTCTTTGTGTCAGTCTGTCTGTCTGCCTATGTGTCTGTTTGTCTGCATGTCTGTCTGCCTATCCATCTATCGGTCTGTTCATCTGTCTGTCAGTCTGTCCACCTGCCTGTCCGTCTGTCCATCTGTCTGTCCGTCCATCTGTCTGTCCGTCCACCTGTCTGCCTGTGTTTTTGTGTGTATGTTCATCCGTCCTACATCTGTTTGTCAGTCAACTTTCAGCTGCTCCTGCCTTGCCACTGCAAATGAGTTTTTTCCACCAGTTGCCTTTTGTCATTTCTTGGAAATATCTCTTTCTCATAACTGTAGTGAACATGGCTGAATTCATCAAATATATTGCCCGCTGTTTCCAGAGCAGAGGAAAACCTGCAGGCCAGGCCAGTTTCTGTGTAGCAGTGGTCAGTGCATTGGGGCCCAGAAGGCGTGCAACGGGGTGCCTGAGTGTGATGACGGCTCCGACGAAAAGGACTGCTCCTCTCAGCCCAGCCATCCAGGTCAGCTTCCGCTGCTGATTTAGACTGGAAAATCTTTGCAGTGTTGGTGTCCAATTCTGTAATGAGGCTGTCTGTTTCTCAGAAATTTCTTGTCACAAATGTCGAGAGGCATGACAATGTACTTTCATAAGTCTGTGAGGCTGGGATGTTATCAGGGCAACAAGACTGATGGATCGCATGATATTGCTTGCAGGTTTGACCAGCAACTGCAAGTTTTCCAATGGCGGCTGTTTGCAGCTGTGCAGTGAGTCGCTGGGTGGCGTGCGCTGCTCCTGTCACGCTGGCTTCACCTTGAATGAAGACGGACGCTCCTGTGATGGTGAGATACCATGCTTTCAAGCCAAACATGCCTGACTAATGCCCTATTTATACAGTACTAGGAAAGCCATGTGAAGCTAAATTATATTGAAGGCAAAATGAGCCTGTTCTTCTGCTAAACTGTCAAGTTCATGGCTGTTTTACTGCTCTGTGAATGTGCTTTCTTACAGGTCTGCAAAGATTCCATCTTAAAGTGAGATGCCTTTGTAAAAACATACAATGCCTCAAACCACCCATCTCCACCTTTCCTGTGATTCCCATACTGATCTAGCTGTCAGCCAAGCCCAGGTGCTCCCCTCCAAGTTTCCCTAGCCTAGTTGTTCCACGTTAAGTGATCAAGTGTTGACCTTGGAGTAGAAATGAGTGCTGTTCCCAGCCAGATATAAAGTCATTTCTTCTTCTCCCCTGCAACACTAACAAGAATCCCCTTTTGAGGAAAATGTGTTATTGCGCGGCAATTTGTGCTACATAGCAATACCTTCATTTCCCTCCAGATCTGGATGAGTGCCAGTTTGACGGGACCTGCAGCCAGATTTGCCACAACACAGTAGGGGGCTTCAACTGCTCCTGTGCGGAGGGCTACCAGCGCAAGCCTGATGGGCGAGGCTGCAAAGCCACAGGTGGAGAGGCTTCGCTCATCTTTACCAACCGCAAGGACATCCGACAAGTGACGACAGACAAGAAGGAGTACATTTCCATCCTGAAGGGCCTCCCCAACGCCATCGCCCTGGACTTCCACCACCGCCAAGGCCTGGTCTTCTGGTCCGACATCACCCTGGACAAGATCAAAAGGGCCTACCTCAATGGCTCAGATGTCCATGTTGTGGTGACAGAGGGACTGGAGAGTCCAGGTGAGGAGTGAAGATTTATTTTCCCATCTTTTTTTCTCAAAAGCAAGGAGGCTTTTATCCTAAAGTGGCAGTGTATGAAAAATAATGGTGGACTTTTTCACATCTGCTATGTTCTTTGAGTAAAAGGAAAGTATGATGGCTGTGCATATTGCAAACATCGTTCCTTCTTTTGAACACTTTTAAAAGGAGCTCCACAACTTGGATGGAAACTCTCGCATTGTCATTTTCTTGAGCACTGTCCGGCTCAGGACACAGAACTTTTCCACAAATTTTCTGGACATATTGTTACTGAACATGAAGATATCATAAGAGGTTCTCTTTTACTTAATAAAACAAAAGGAAAGATTAAAAAAGCGTTCATATGTAATTGTGTGGTTCTCTTGAAAGCTGTAGCACCTGCCTTATTGTGAATCCAACTTGGATGTCTGTTGTTGCAGGGGGCATCGCAGTGGACTGGATCCATGACAAGCTGTTCTGGACAGATGCAGGAACTCTGCGAGTGGAGGTGGCCAACTTGGATGGCAGTTACCGTCGCGTGCTCATCTGGGAGAACCTGGAGAAACCCAGGGCCATCGTATCCCACCCTGGCCAGGGGTCAGTTTCCCTTGTCAGAGCTGTCAGATCCCTTGTCAGAGCTGTCAGGTCCTTGTCAGAGCTGTCAGATCCCTTGTCAGAGCTGTCAGGTCCCTTGTCAGAGCTGTCAGTTTCCCTTGTCAGAGCTGTCAGGTCCCTTGTCAGAGCTGTCAGGTCCCTTGTCAGAGCTGTTAGATCCCTTGTCAGAGCTGTCAGGTCCCTTGTCAGAGCTGTCAGTTTCCCTTGTCAGAGCTGTCAGGTCCCTTGTCAGAGCTGTCAGAGCTGTCAGGTCCCTTGTCAGAGCTGTCAGGTCCCTTGTCAGAGCTGTCAGGTCCCTTGTCAGAGCTGTCAGATCCCTTGTCAGAGCTGTCAGGTCCCTTGTCAGAGCTGTCAGGTCCCTTGTCAGAGCTGTCAGGTCCCTTGTCAGAGCTGTCAGGTCCCTTGTCAGAGCTGTCAGGTCAGAGCTGTCAGGTCCCTTGTCAGAGCTGTCAGGTCCCTTGTCAGAGCTGTCAGGTCCCTTGTCAGAGCTGTCAGGTCCCTTGTCAGAGCTGTCAGGTCCCTTGTCAGAGCTGTCAGGTCCCTTGTCAGAGCTGTCAGGTCCCTTGTCAGAGCTGTCACATCCCTTGTCAGAGCTGTCAGGTCCCTTGTCAGAGCTGTCTGGTCCCTTGTCAGAGCTGTCAGGTCCCGTGTCAGAGCTGTCAGGTCCCTTGTCAGAGCTGTCACGTCCCTTGTCAGAGCTGTCAGGTCCCTTGTCAGAGCTGTCAGGTCCCTTGTCAGAGCTGTAGGTCCCTTGTCAGAGCTGTCAGGTCCCTTGTCAGAGCTGTCAGATCCCTTGTCAGAGCTGCCAGGTCCCTTGTCAGAGCTGTCAGGTCCCTTGTCAGAACTGTCAGATCCCTTGTCAGAGCTGTCAGGTCCCTTGTCAGAGCTGTCAGGTCCCTTGTCAGAGCTGTCAGGTCCCTTGTCAGAGCTGTCAGGTCTCTTGTCAGAGCTGTCAGGTCCCTTGTCAGAGCTGTCAGGTCCCTTGTCAGAGCTGTCAGGTCCCTTGTCAGAGCTGTCAGATCCCTTGTCAGAGCTGTCAGGTCCCTTGTCAGAGCTGTCAGGTCCCTTGTCAGAGCTGTCAGGTCCCTTGTCAGAGCTGTCAGGTACCTTGTCAGAGCTGTCAGGTCCCTTGTCAGAGCTGTCAGGTCCCTTGTCAGAGCTGTCACATCCCTTGTCAGAGCTGTCAGATCCCTTGTCAGAGCTGTCAGGTCCCGTGTCAGAGCTGTCAGGTCCCGTGTCAGAGCTGTCAGGTCCCTTGTCAGAGCTGTCAGGTCCCTTGTCAGAGCTGTCAGGTCCCTTGTCAGAGCTGTCAGATCCCTTGTCAGAGCTGTCAGGTCCCTTGTCAGAGCTGTCACGTCCCTTGTCAGAGCTGTCAGGTCCCTTGTCAGAGCTGTCAGGTACCTTGTCAGAGCTGTCAGGTCCCTTGTCAGAGCTGTCAGGTCCCTTGTCAGAGCTGTCAGGTCCCTTGTCAGAGCTGTCAGGTCAGAGCTGTCAGGTCCCTTGTCAGAGCTGTCAGGTCCCTTGTCAGAGCTGTCAGGTACCTTGTCAGAGCTGTCAGGTCCCTTGTCAGAGCTGTCAGGTCCCTTGTCAGAGCTGTCAGGTCCCTTGTCAGAGCTGTCAGGTCAGAGCTGTCAGGTCCCTTGTCAGAGCTGTCAGGTCCCTTGTCAGAGCTGTCAGGTCCCTTGTCAGAGCTGTCAGAGCTGTCAGGTCCCTTGTCAGAGCTGTCAGGTCCCTTGTCAGAGGTCCCTTGTCAGAGCTGTCAGGTCCCTTGTCAGAGCTGTCAGGTCCCGTGTCAGAGCTGTCAGGTCCCTTGTCAGAGCTGTCAGGTCCCTTGTCAGAGCTGTCAGATCCCTTGTCAGAGCTGTCAGGTCCCTTGTCAGAGCTGCCAGGTCCCTTGTCAGAGCTGTCAGGTCCCTTGTCAGAGCTGTCAGGTCCCTTGTCAGAGCTGTCAGATCCCTTGTCAGAGCTGTCACATCCCTTGTCAGAGCTGTCAGGTCCCTTGTCAGAGCTGTCAGGTCCCTTGTCAGAGCTGTCAGGTCCCTTGTCAGAGCTGTCAGGTCCCTTGTCAGAGCTGTCAGGTCCCTTGTCAGAGCTGTCAGGTCCCTTGTCAGAGCTGTAGGTCCCTTGTCAGAGCTGTAGGTCCCTTCTCAGAGCTGTTAGGTCAGAGCTGTCAGGTCCCTTGTCAGAGCTGTCAGATCCCTTGTCAGAGCTGTCAGATCCCTTGTCAGAGCTGTAGGTCCTTTGTCAGAGCTGTCAGGTCAGAGCTGTAGGTCCCTTGTTAGAGCTGGCAGGTCCCTTGTCAGAGCTGTCAGGTCCCTTGTCAGAGCTGTCAGGTCCCTTGTCAGAGCTGTCAGGTCCCTTGTCAGAGCTGTCAGGTCCCTTGTCAGAGCTGTCAGATCCCTTGTCAGAGCTGTCAGGTCCCTTGTCAGAGCTGTCAGATCCCTTGTCAGAGCTGTCAGGTCCCTTGTCAGAGCTGTCAGATCCCTTGTCAGAGCTGTCTGGTCCCTTGTCAGAGCTGTCAGGTCCCTTGTCAGAGCTGTCAGGTCCCTTGTCAGAGCTGTCAGGTCCCTTGTCAGAGCTGTCAGAGCTGTCAGAGCTGTCAGGTCCCTTGTCAGAGCTGTCAGGTCCCTTGTCAGAGGTCCCTTGTCAGAGCTGTCAGGTCCCTTGTCAGAGCTGTCAGGTCCCTTGTCAGAGCTGCCAGGTCCCTTGTCAGAGCTGTCAGGTCCCTTGTCAGAGCTGTCAGGTCCCTTGTCAGAGCTGTCAGGTCTCTTGTCAGAGCTGTCAGGTCCCTTGTCAGAGCTGTCAGGTCCCTTGTCAGAGCTGTCAGGTCCCTTGTCAGAGCTGTCAGGTTCCTTGTCAGAGCTGTCAGGTCCCTTGTCGGAGCTGTCAGGTCCCTTGTCAGAGCTGTCAGGTCCCTTGTCAGAGCTGTCAGGTCCCTTGTCAGAGCTGTCAGGTCCCTTGTCCACTGATCAAGACAGTCATTTGTAATCATGCATTAGAGAACCAGGGTAAAGTGTCAAAAAAGGTAAATGATTTTTTCCCCACCAGAGGATTATTTAGTTTTCAACACAAATTCAAGAGAAAACAGTCGAGTATAAGCCAAAGCATTTGTTTTTTACTACTGTGCAACGCTGCGGGAACTAATTACGTGACTTTGACCTCTGGTGACTGATGAGAGTTTGCTTGAAAACTGTTCCAGCAAAAACTGTAGGCTTGTTTGTCATGGATAGTCATATTTTGTGGCGGACTCACAGCCAGGAAGTGCAGTAAAGATTTTGCCTGTTTTGTGATTAATATTGTCTGGTCTCCTCTCCAGTGGCATCAAAAGCCACTGACTGCCAGAAAGATCTGTTCACAACATAATGCTAATCTTTCCATCCACAAGAAAACAAATACTTGTGATGATGGGAGAGACATGTCACAGACTGATAAACAGTTGTCCTGATGTGAGCCAGCGTCAGGTTTGTGGTAACTTTTTTTTAAAGATATATTTTTCAAAAGCAGAAACATGTCCCTTGCAGGTTTGTTTAAACAAAACTTCTTTTTTAAGTTGCATCTTTCAAGACCCGAAAAGGAAAGCTTGCATGTGTGAAAATCAAAGATGGCTAAACTGGTTGTGTCCTTGCAGCACAATATTCTGGACAGACTGGGGGACTTCACCGAAGATTGAGAGGTCAGGTATGGATGGCAGCAACCGCATCATCATTGCCAACACCTCGCTGTTCTGGCCCAATGGATTGACAGTAGACTACGCAGCAGACAAGCTGTATTGGGCAGATGCCAAGCATCACGTCATAGAGTCTGCAGACCTGGATGGCGCTCATAGAAGAACAGTCATCAGCAGAGGTACAGTTCCTACAATTATGCTGCTCCCCTTGAAGGGCTGGTATACTGTGTCGTTGGTGTCAAACGATCCACTTCATGCAGTGACAGCTTCATTTATTGTCATGTAGTTTTTTGTTGTCAACTTGTCAGAGTGCTCTAAAGTAACATTAGCCAATTTCCTTTGAAGAATTGACAATATAGATATGGAAGTTGATGTGTGTGTGTGTGTGTGTGTGTGTGTGTGTGTGTGTGTGTGTGTGTGTGTGTGTGTGTGTTGTTATTGTTGTTGTTTGATGTTATTTCCAATAGAAATGGATTAATGATTCTTTTGGGCATTAGTTTAAGAAATGTTCACATGATTCCTTTTTTACCTTGCTCTCTCCAAAGCATCTTAAATGTATCAGAGGTTCACTTGTATATATCCCTTTTACACCAACAGATTGGCTTTGCATTCTCTGAGGTACTTAGAATATTTTACCTAATATTGCTCATGTCTAATTAATACTCTGTGTTTATAGGCAAGATACCATCATCCTGAAAAAGAGCAAAGTGTCATGCCTTTGTCATCCAATCAAAATGCATACCAGTTGTAAAACCTGCATCTTGTGATTGTTGGAGATCCTTTGAGTGGCTGCTGTTGTTGTGTGCAGGCCTGCCCCACCCCTTCTCCCTGACCATGTTTGAGGATGAGCTCTACTGGACGGACTGGCACACCAAGAGCATCAACAAGGCCAACAAGTTCACAGGCAACAACGTGGAGACTGTGCACAACCGTCTGCACTTCCCCATGGACATCCACACCTTCCATCCACTGCGACAACCCCCAGGTATGCGTGCACAGACACACGCACACATGTACACACACACACACACATACACATACACACACACACATACACACACATGTACACACACACACACACACACCTTTATATCAACGTACCACTGCCAGTCTCTCTCATCTTTGGCCTGACCAAGGAGACTCCTCCAAAAGATCGCCACAGCCTATCCTCCAAACAGCCCGTCTTAGCGCAACACTCAGATCCTAGTAACTACCATGGTCCTCGCCTACTCCACTCTTTACATACACAAACACACCAGCACACTCTAACACTATCACATATACACAAACAGTACACATACACTATCTCACACACACAAAGACACATACACAACACACACACGCCTTATGCCTCCCACTCATGCTCCAACAGCCACATACTTCCACCCACCCATTCCCCACTCGGGCTGGGGTTTTTTGTGGGGTTTTTAATCTCACCCAGTACTACATTTCTCACTCTCTGTAAATGTTTGCAATGGTTCCATTTATACTGTTGGCAGAAAGTGGAATTGTGAATGAGCCACGTTGAGGATCAAAGGGACAAAACTCTGTTTTGCATGTTTGATGCACTTGTCACCGACTATTGGTTGTAACAGAAAGAAGTAGGAGAAGCACAGTTCCTTTTTCTTTTGCTATGAGTTCAATAACGTGTAGAAAACCAGAACTGTTACATTTATATTTTAGGAGTGTGTATTTGATGGAGTTTTGGATTTCAAAATGTTTTGGCCCTTGAAAGATTTATTGATTTTTCATAACTGTAATTTGATATTGTCCTCACCTCTAAGTGAGATATTTAGTAAAGACATGAGTACTTACTATATGGCTATGCCGTCTGAAATGGAAATGATTATTGGTGTGGAATCTGACAAATTTAGTCAGTAATACTAAGTGTGTGGGTGGTATTTCCTCTGACAGCATCTATTTGTATTATTTTACCTGCACTGTATTTTGGTATGTATTTGAACTAAAATTGTTTTTTCTATCAGTATCTGTTTGTATTTGTACTGACCATGTCTGTATCTTTAATTGACAATGTTATTTAATGCGTGTTTATTTTCACCATGTATTTTTGTGCTTTTGCATCGATTGTGTCCTTGTGCATTGTAAGTTATTCTCTACTACCACTGTATATTTTGGAATGTTTCCACCATGTATTTTCTGTGTTTAGCAGACAGAATTTCTGGAGAAAAAAAATATTCCTGACTGTGTATTCTTGTAAAAAAGAGTAGAAGACAAGCAACCGACTGTTTCTTTCATGAGCAAGTCTGGCCCTGAAGAGGGCCGTTTGGGGGTTGTACTGCCGCCGATGCGGGTAATCACCGCTACAGGATGGAGAGGCAGCGGGTTGGCAGGGGCGTGCAGCGATGCTCTGTATTTCTTTACGGCAAGCTTTCGAAGCTGAGGCTTCTTCATCAGGCCAAAGTAACAAGGCTGGCTGTGGAAAAGAAATATATACTGTGACAAGGGCCGGTGAAACACGTGCCTCAGCTTCGAAAGCTTGCCGTAAAGAAATACAGAGCATCGCTGCACGCCCCTGCCAACCCGCTGCCTCTCCATCCTGTAGCGGTGATTACCCGCATCGGCGGCAGTACAACCCCCAAACGGCCCTCTTCAGGGCCAGACTTGCTCATGAAAGAAACAGTCGGTTGCTTGTCTTCTACTCTTTTTTTCAGTAACTGTACACCCGACCCCGGCACTTAGATATATCCTGTGTATTCTTGTCTGTGCTTGCAGTGCGAAACCGCTGTGGTCCGTACAATGGTGGCTGCAGCCATCTCTGTCTGCCCAACGAGAGTAGCTACTCCTGTGCCTGCCCCACTGGCCTGCAGCTCCAGCCTGACAAACGCTCCTGTCTGCGCAGTAAGTAGCTCTGTGGCCCAGTAGCAAGAGCGCCTGGCCTGCAGCTCCAGCCTGACAAACGCTCCTGTCTGCGCAGTAAGTAGCTCTGTGGCCCAGTGGTTAGAGCGCCTGGCCTGCAGCTCCAGCCTGACAAACACTCCTGTCTGCGCAGTAAGTAGCTCTGTGGGCCAGTGGTTAGAGCGCCTGGCCTGCAGCTCCAGCCTGACAAACGCTCCTGTCTGCGCAGTAAGTAGCTCTGTGGCCCAGTGGTTAGAGCGCCTGGCCTGCAGCTCCAGCGTGACAAACGCTCCTGTCTGCGCAGTAAGTAGCTCTGTGGGCCAGTGGTTAGAGCGCCTGGCCTGCAGCTCCAGCCTGACAAACGCTCCTGTCTGCGCAGTAAGTAGCTCTGTGGCCCAGTGGTTAGAGCGCCTGACCTGTAGTTGCTTGTGGCTTTTGGGTGCAGCATTGGAAGCTGTGTGGATCATAGAGTTGCATACTTGAGTAATTAGCTTTGTTTGCGTTGTTTCTCCCTACACAGGAGTAAAACAGGTACCTGTGAGGGTCGAGATGGAAAATTGTGAAAGCTAACTTTGACATGTACATTCACAGCCTGGTTGCATGCTCCCCTGGAAGTTAAGATGGTGTTGAAGCGATTAAATCGAGTAGCCCATTGACCGGGTGGCATCAGTGTGCGGTTTCAGCATCCATCAATGGGTGGAAAGTTACAAAAGAGCACCTTTACCCTTGACCTTTAGTTGGCCATGGGGCTCTGTGACTGAACACTCAGAGCACTCATGCCACAACTTGCAGCCGATGCTTTTGGCGTCTGAAGCTGCTCGGATCCAAGAGTTGCATCTCTGAACAAGGTGCTTCTCTCACAGTTCTTCTCCCCATCCAGGAGATACCTGTGAGGGCCAAGATGGAAAATTGTAAAAACTAACTTTGGACGTTCATCCACTTCCTGGCTGTGCTCATCATGGAGCTGAGATGGTGCTGGAGTGGTAATAAGAGAACCTGATGACCAGGGGGTAAAAGGGGCACCCATCCGTGACTAAAAAGTTGTAATAAGAAAAAAGCTCCTATACTTTAATCATTGGTGACAGGCAGAAAGGAAAACAGAAATGCAAACAGTGTAGAATGGAAGATAAGTATTAAGGTAAACACAAAAGCAAGCAGGCAGGCTGGAAGACAGACAGGCAGGTTATCAGGGAGTTAGCTGGATAGAAAATTGGCTAGACAGGTGGCCAAGTTGCTAGCCAGCCAGGAAGGCAGACATAGAGACAGGCCAACTGCCAGGAAGGCAGACTGACAGACATGTGAGAATGTGGACAGGCAGGCAGGCAGGATTTCCTTGATGGATTCTATGTAGATCATCATTTGATCATTGGGATCCTCCTTTTTAATTTTTTTATGATGCAGTTTCCCATACTATATCAAAATGGTAATCTTGATGATATGCCTCTTTGAAAAATGTGGAAATCAACATTTAAGTCTGTTACTTGTTAGCAATATCAAGTAATGACATTTTCTTATGTATATGATGCACTTAAATCAGAAATTGATTGAGTAGCTAGGACTAACATGACTTTTAAATCCTTAGGAATTTTCACCTGCCTACCTCAGCATAAAACCAACTAAGGTGATGATCATTTTCCTTGCCATCCAGGCATCAACACCTTCCTCCTGTTCTCAACGGAGTCGGACATTCGACGCGTGTCATTGGACTCTGCTGACATGACCGACGTGGTCATCCCACTATCGGGTGTGATGCGGGCAGTGGGGGTGGAGTGGGACAGTGAGATGGATGCCATCTACTGGTCAGATGTGGGAGCTGACATTATCAGCACTGCCAAGTGGGATGGCTCACAGGAAGAGGTGAGAGGTCACACCAGGGTGTCATTGAAGTAGATACATGAAAACATGTTCTTAAGCATAGAAGGTGTAGTGGCAAGAAAATTGGTTTTGTTGATTTGCGTTGCTGTGTTTGTTTCCACCTAAGTAGAGTCATAACTTTGACTAAAGAAAGAAAATTCTGCAGAGGTATGTGTAGCAAAATAGTATACCACCTTTTTTTCTATGCTAAATGGATAATTTTACACATCTTTGATATTTCCATGATTATTTGTAACTAAGGTGGGTTTTTTTCTCTAAGCCACTGGAGTTTACTTTTGTATTTTAGAAATCTATAGAAATTTGTCATATGGCCAGGTGGTGGTGGGGTCCAGTCTCGACAGCCCAGCAGGCCTGGCACTGGACTGGGTGGGACGCAAGCTCTACTGGACTGACGCTGGCAATGACCGCATCGAGGTGTCCACACTGGACGGCTCCCTTCGCACCGTGCTGCTTTGGGACGACCTGGACCAGCCACGTGATATTGTGGTCGATCCCCGGGCTGGGTGAGCACTCTCCTTTGGTACACAGCAGTGTGTGTTGTGTTGCTTGTCAGGCTCAGTGTGTTGTGTTGCTTGTCAGTCTCAGTGTGTTGTGTTGCCTGTCAGTCTCAGTGTGTTGTGTTGCCTGTCAGCCTCAGTGTGTTGTGTTGCTTGTCAGTCTCAGTGTGTTGTGTTGCTTGTCAGTCTCAGTGTGTTGTGTTGCTTGTCAGTCTCAGTGTGTTGTGTTGCTTGTCAGTCTCAGTGTGTTGTGTTGCTTGTCAGTCTCAGTGTGTTGTGTTGCTTGTCAGTCTCAGTGTGTTGTGTTGCTTGTCAGTCTCAGTGTGTTGTGTTGCTTGTCAGTCTCAGTGTGTTGTGTTGCCTGTAAGTCTCAGTGTGTTGTCCCGTACTGTAAGAATGGCAGGAGTGTTTTGAGGATGGTGGGAGACTCATTGCATGGCTGTTGTCACTTCTTCCTCTGCTGGAGTAGAAATTATGTTCCAAGTCTGAGGTATTTTCTCAAGAGGATCTGTTTAGAGGATCAGATTTGACTAATCCAACTAAATTGATGTTTCCTCATATAGCAAAGTCAGGTATGAGCACATTACACACCTTTGTTGTTATTGTATTGTTTCTCCTTCTGCAGATATGAAAATTGCATTTCTCCAACTTGCCTTTTGTTTTTATATTGTTTTCCATGATTTAGCTGAACTGTTAGAATATACATCCGTCTCAGTCAAGTTGAGCATTTACTATGTCTTCTCCAGGTACATGTACTGGACTGACTGGGGAAAGCAGCCAAAGATAGAAAGAGCAGGGATGGATGGGCGAGATCGACAGATTCTGGTCAGCAGGAACCTCACGTGGCCAAATGGTCTGGCTATTGACTACGCCCGATCCCGCCTGTACTGGACTGATGCTGGCATGAAGGCCATTGAGTCCAGCACATTGGAGGGACATGACAGGAAGGTAGGTTGAAGACTCCAGCATGAATCAAAGAGTTGTGACCATCTTTTGCTTTCCTGGTCGCCATGTATTTTGTGGAGTGGCGTACCGCTAGTCCACATAGAATGTACCTCTGAAGCTGTTGAAGGACATTTGAAATCACTTTTCTATTTTTTCAAACTTGGTTATGCACTTCAAGCACTATTAACTGGATTCAGCATATCAAGGACTATTTCTAGTTTCTCCATGATACATTTCTGCTGGGTATTGAAGTCTTCTTAATTTCAGAGACCTGGTTAGTGGGCAGACCCAGCTTCTGTCTTTACACTTGTTAAAATTCACAACTTGGGTTCTCATAGAGGTAAATAGGTTTGCGGTAAATGACACCTTTGGAATCTAGGGGGAAAAAACTCATAGGAGTTTCAGTTGAAGACCGATGAAGTGGATTAGCACAACTTATTTACCCTGATGTTGTTCTGGCTGAATAGGTAGTCTTAGGATGATAAGAGTCACAGAGTGTCAGTTGAACTTAGATTATTAATCTGTTTAGGTAAAACATTATGAAAATTGCACTTGTGCAAACTCTTAGAAAAATCAGTTCTGATTCAACAGAGTTGCTAAGTTAATTGCTGGGTTCTTGTAGCTGCAATTTATTCAAATTAATTATGAGCTCCTTTCATTCCATTATAGTTTGAAATGTCTTTCAAGCATGTCTCTAATGGAGATGTGCTTTTCTGTGGTCTCAGATCCTTGCTGCAGGTCTTTGGGAAAAAGTGAGCACCAGGGAGTGAAAGCTAGAGAATGAATGAAAGCTTTTGTCATCAACATGTGCCCTTCACCCTTGCAGACTCTCATCAACATGTGCCCTTCACCCTTGCAGACTGTCATCAACATCTGCCCTTCACCCTTGCAGACTGTCATCAACATCTGCCCTTCACCCTTGCAGACTGTCATCAACATCTGCCCTTTACCCTTGCTGACTGTTACCAACATCTGCCCTTAACCCTTGCAGACTGTCATCAACATCTGCCCTTTGCCCTTGCAGACTGTCATCAACATGTGCCCTTCACCCTTGCAGACTGTCATCAACATGTGCCCTTCACCCTTGCAGACTGTCATCAACATGTGCCCTTTACCCTTGCAGACTGTCATCAACATGTGCCCTTTACCCTTGCAGACTGTCATCAACATGTGCCCTTTACCCTTGCAGACTGTCATCAACATGTGCCCTTCACCCTTGCAGACTGTCATCAACATGTGCCCTTCACCCTTGCAGACTGTCATCAACATGTGCCCTTTGCCCTTGCAGACTGTCACCAGCATCTGCCCTTTGCCCTTGCAGACTGTCATCAACATCTGCCCTTTGCCCTTGCTGACTGTTACCAGCATCTGCCCTTTGCCCTTGCAGACTGTCATCAACATCTGCCCTTTGCTCTTCCTCACTGTCACCAGCATCTGCCCTTTGCCCTTGCAGACTCTCATCAACATCTGCCCTTTGCTCTTCCTCACTGTCACCAGCATCTGCCCTTTGCCCTTGCAGTCTCTCATCAACATGTGCCCTTCACCCTTGCAGACTGTCATCAACATCTGCCCTTTGCTCTTGCAGACTCTCATCAACATCTGCCCTTTACCCTTGCAGACTGTCATCAATTTCTGCCCTTTGCCCTTGCAGACTGTCATCAGCATCTGCCCTTTACCCTTGCAGTCTCTCATCAACATCTGCCCTTTGCTCTTGCAGACTCTCATCAACATCTGCCCTTTACCCTTGCAGACTGTCATCAATTTCTGCCCTTTGCCCTTGCAGACTGTCATCAGCATCTGCCCTTTACCCTTGCAGACTGTCATCAACATCTGCCCTTCACCCTTACAGACTGTCACCAGCATCTGCCCTTTGCCCTTGCAGACTGTCACCAACATCTGCCCTTTGCCCTTGCAGACTGTCATCAACATCTGCCCTTTGCCCTTGCAGACTGTCACCAACATCTGCCCTTTACCCTTGCAGACTGTCATCAACATGTGCCCTTTACCCTTGCAGACTGTCATCAATTTCTGCCCTTTGCCCTTGCAGACTGTCATCAGCATCTGCCCTTCACCCTTGCAGACTGTCATCAACATGTGCCCTTCACCCTTGCAAGCTGTCATCAACATCTGCCTTTTGCCCATGCAGACAGTCAATGTCTGCCCTTCACCCTTGCCCTCGAAGACTGTCATATCATCTGCCCTTTACCCTTGCAGACTGTCATCAACATCTGCCCTTTGCTCTTGCAAACTGTCACCAGCATCTGCCTTTACCTTTGCAGACTGTCATCAATTTCTGCCCTTTGCCCTTGCAGACTGTCATCAACATTTGCCCTTTGCCTTTGCAGACTGTCACCAATGTCTGCCCTTCACCCTTGCAGACTGTCATCAACATCTGCCCTTTGCCCTTGCAGACTGTCACCAACATCTGCCCTTTACCCTTGCAGACTGTCATCAACATCTGCCCTTTGCCCTTGCAGACTGTCACCAACATCTGCCCTTTACCCTTGCAGACTGTCATCAACATCTGCCCTTTGCCATTGCAGACTGTCACCAATGTCTGCCCTTCACCCTTGCAGACTGTCATCAACATCTGCCCTTTGCCCTTGCAGACTGTCACCAACATCTGCCCTTTACCCTTGCAGACTGTCATCAACATCTGCCCTTTGCCCTTGCAGACTGTCATCAACATTTGCCCTTTGCCCTTGCAGACTGTCACCAACATCTGCCCTTTACCCTTGCAGACTGTCATCAACATGTGCCTTTTGCCCATGCAGACAGTCAGTGTCTGCCCTTCACCCTTGCCCTCGAAGACTGTCATATCATCTGCCCTTTACCCTTGCAGACTGTCATCAACATCTGCCCTTTACCCTTGCAGACTGTCATCAGTCTTGGCCTGATCCATCCATTTGGACTGGCGCTGCATGGGGACCTGATGTACTGGACAGACTGGCGGACAAAGTCTGTTCACTTTGCCAACCACCGTGATGGCTCCAACCGCGGTGTGTTGCTGTCCGGGCTGGACCACCTCATGGACATCCACGTCTTCCACAGGGACCGGGATCCAGGTACGGCCACACCAGTCAGGGCTGGGAGAGTCTTGGCGGCATTTTTCACGTTTGAAAAAGAGGTGACTGCATGCAAAAACAAGGCCGCAGTTGGAAAAACGACAAAAAGAGATTTTTCAACCACAATGTTATTTATTCATTTATGCATGTTCAAGAAAAAACGGCATTTTCACAGAGGAATTTTATTTTTTAGTTACAGTAATATGAAGCTCGGGAAAGTTCATGTGTGATATAGTGAGCTGATGACTTTTCTCAATGTTTGCTTGAAAACTGTTTTGCCAACTTGCCTTGTTTCCCTTGCACAGTCAAATATATTTCTATGCTTAGTTACTGCAGTATTGAAAGCATTTGATGAGTTTTTTTACATGTAGGCTGTTATTTAGATAAAAACGGCTTGAAACTGTTCTTGAATTAAGAACATGTAAATCTCTTATTGCAGTTTAACCCTTTCCGACCGGATGCGACGCGCAGGTTACATCTCCCTTTCAGACCGGATGCGACGCGCGAGTCACATTTGACGGTGGTGTGCCTCCAACGCATAGACTAAAATAGCTATTGATATCACATGATTACTGCTAGACATGCTGATAGCAGAATCAAAATGCCTCCATTCAGCGTTTACAGATTGAAAATCGAGCTAGTAGGAGTGGAGAAATAAATTTTTATCCGTTAGGTTTTGAAAAAAAGTTTATTTGTCGCCGAAAACCCGCGTGGCATTTGATAGTACTCCACTCTGATCGCTGTTCTAAAAATAGTCATTGATGTCACATGACAGACGCTAGGCATGCTGGAAAGCTTAGTGTATCCGCTTTCTTTCAGCACTTACAGATCAAAAATCGAGCAAGTAGGAGCATCCCAGAGTTACATTCCTCTGAAAAGTCTGTTGGTGCCTTCCTCTGAAGCCTTGTTGTGTGCTGCTCAGGGAGTTGATTATGGTGCCTTCCTGTGAAGCTTTTGTTGTGTGCTGCTCAGGGAGTTGATTTTGGTGCCTTCCTCTGAAGCCTTGTTGTGTGCTGGCTGCTCAGGGAGTTGATTTTGGTGCCTTCCTTGTTGTGTGCTGCTCAGGGAGTTGATTATGGTGCCTTCCTCTGAAGCCTTGTTGTGTGCTGCTCAGGGAGTTGATGTTGGTGCCTTCCTCTGAAGCCTTGTTGTGTGCTGCTCAGGGAGTTGATTTTGGTGCCTTCCTCTGAAGCCTTGTTGTGTGCTGCTCAGGGAGTTGATTTTGGTGCCTTCCTTGTTGTGTGCTCTCAGGGAGTTGATGTTGGTGCCTTCCTCTGAAGCCTTGTTGTGTGCTGCTCAGGGAGTTGAGATGGTGTTGGAGTGATGATAAGTGTAGGCAGATGACCAGGGGGTGACAGTGTGTGGTTTGAGCATTCATTTATGGGTGAAAAGTTACTATATAAAAAGACACCACTTCCTTTTTCATCATCATCACCACTCCCGTACTTATCATGATTGTCCCCCAGTTTTGGACAGAGGGCATTTTCCTATGCTGGGTCTCTTGTCTGTCAAACTTAGATCATACTTAAAGTTGATGAGTTTGGATTAGAGCTCAAAACACATCTCTTTTCCAAATGCTGCAAGCCACTCACTATGAGTCAGAACCAGGGCTTTACAAGTGGTGGTGATGTTGATGATGCTGCTGCTGCTGATGATGATGATGAATATCTATTTCCATCATTTCCCGTCATCCCTTGACCAACACTACTGCTACCACTGCCTTTGCAGTAAGGACGGTGTGCAGCACCAACACTACTGCTACCACTGCCTTTGCAGTAAGGACGGTGTGCAGCACCAACACTACTGCTACCACTGCCTTTGCAGTAAGGACGGTGTGCAGCACCAACACTACTGCTACCACTGCCTTTGCAGTAAGGACGGTGTGCAGCACCAACACTACTGCTACCACTGCCTTTGCAGTAAGGACGGTGTGCAGCACCAACACTACTGCTACCACTGCCTTTGCAGTAAGGACGGTGTGCAGCACCAACACTACTGCTACCACTGCCTTTGCAGGAAGGACGGTGTGCAGCACCAACAATGGGGGTTGCAGCCATCTGTGTCTGGTGGCGCCACTGCCGCGTGGCCACAGCTGTGCCTGTCCCACAGGCATCCTGCTCCGTGATGATGGTCACACGTGTGAGACTGGTGAGTGTTAATCTTTGAAGGCAACATTTTGCTTTACTTTACTTTGCTGAAAATTCTTATGTAAGACAAGTATCACCACTGTGTGTGTTTATATATGTACTTGTCTCTTGATGAAGTTGATTTTATTTTGTACTTTGTGAAAGTTCAGTGTTGCATGCACTATTTGTTTATGTCATTGAGACTTAGAATCTGTTGTGTCTCTCTTTTAAAAAAGAAATGAAAATTAAAAGTTTACTAACTCACCTGAATATAAATGAAAATGATCATGTTAAGCCAGGCAGCTGGTGGTCCAGTAATTGATGTGTGTCTGAAGCAGAGACTGCCCTTTTATGAAGCACAGTATTGATTCACAGATGTCAACTGTTACTTTACATGAATGGATTGTGACTGCCATGCATCAATGCAGCTACAGGTCAAAGTGAATACTCCATTGAACAGCTGAACCAGAAATCATGACATTTTCAATTTTTGGAAACTTTCAGATGTGGTCCTGGGGTGTTAGTTTGCAGTATTATTCTGAGGTGATGTAAACACTTTTGGTTAGTGTGGCCTCTTTCATGATTAGGGGCTTCCAAATAGTTTTGCAATGAGTCATTGTGGAGATAGCATTGTTAAAACAAGCCTCAGCACAACAGAATACAGCAATGGAAGTGTTTCAAAATTGTAAAGTTGGAGACCAAAAAATTCTACTTCTTCAATCTTTTTTCCCCAGTGCTGAATCTGAAATTCTTCCTTTGCAGGCTTGACCAATTTTCTGGTCTTTGCCCGGAGGACAGACATCCGAATGATCTCCCTGGATGTCCCATACTATGCTGATGTCATAGTCCCTGTGGGAGAGCTGAGCAACGCCATAGCCATTGATGTGGATGAAGTGGAAGGTAGGTCTTACTTTAGCTCCATGGCACCACCAGACCTACTTGCAGAAACATTATTGGAAGCAGCCAAGTCAATGTGAAGGTGTTGGGAGGTGGGGGGTGGGGGTAAAAAAAAAGGTAAAGGTGTGATTTTATATAGCGACTTACACCCTTTGTCTGGGTCTCAAACCGCTTTACACTTTTTACTCCCTGATCACTGGGCATCTTGATCAATCGTCACTGGTCCCCCACAACAAACATAGTGACAGACATTTAAGGCGCACACAGTCAGGTACCAGCACCAACTCCGCTCCCTGGGGAGTATTCCAACCCGATGCTGGCGCTTGGCCGCATACAAGGGTTAATCGCACTACGTTTTGCCAATATTGCCCTCACAGGTACCCAGTTTTACTCCTGGGTGGGGAGAAGCAATGCGAGTTAAGCATCTTGCTCAAGGATGCAACTCTGGGAACCGCGCAGCTTCGAACGCCGTACCCACTGGCCGCAAGCGACTGTAGGTCCAGCACGCTAACCACTCGGCCACAGGGGGGGTGGGGGTGGTGGTGATTGGGTTTTTTTTTTTTTTTTTTTTTAATACTGTATTCATGCTTTTGGGAAATTACATTAACATGTGATAGTGTGTTTGTGTTAGTGTGTATGTATTTGTGTATGCGTGCGCATGCATGTGTGTGTGTGCTTGTGTGTATGTGTATGTGAATGTTGTTTATTTGTGTTTTGTTGGGGTTTTGTTTGTTGGTTGGGATTTTTTGTTTGTTTGTTTGTTTGGTTTGGTTTGGTGTGTTTGTGTTGTGTGTTTTTTGTGTGTGTTTTTTTGGGGGGGAGTGATTGTTCAGTGTTTGCAGAATAATGGTCACAGCTGTGGCTGTCTGAATTCAATAATTTACACAGTGTTTATCATTTAATACAGTTGCACCAGACAGATAACAGTCCAGTTTAATTTGTGGAAATGATCAATCTGCAAAGTGTTCCATTCAGTTAACAGAAAATGACTGCCATTGTTCACAGAAGCATTCTGCTTTTGAGTTTTTCTTTTGAATGAAACTTGCTGTTGCTGCATGAGATTTATGGAACAAACATCATATTATGGTGTTCACTATTTAAAAACCTTCTGTCAGCTCTCTTTTCAACACCCTGCAGTCTTCTTCCAAGCATATTGTCGTTTGTTGTTAACATAGAAGGCAAGAGGCATGAGATAAGTTCAAGTTCATTTTCCAAGTAGATCACCTGCCAACTCCCTGTTTTCTTCATCATCTAGAATCATTGAAATCAAGCATACACTGCTTCTCTCACGCTGCAGATTGAAATCAAGCATACACTGCTTCTCTCACGCTGCAGATTGAAATCAAGCATACACTGCTTCTCTCACGCTGCAGATTGAAATCAAGCATACACTGCTTCTCTCACGCTGCAGATTGAAATCAAGCATACACTGCTTCTCTCACGCTGCAGATTGAAATCAAGCATACACTGCTTCTCTCACGCTGCAGATTGAAATCAAGCATACACTGCTTCTCTCACGCTGCAGATTGAAATCAAGCATACACTGCTTCTCTCACGCTGCAGATTGAAATCAAGCATACACTGCTTCTCTCACGCTGCAGATTGAAATCAAGCATACACTGCTTCTCTCACGCTGCAGATTGAAATCAAGCATACACTGCTTCTCTCACGCTGCAGGCAAGGTGTACTGGACAGACACAATCCGGGACCAGATCCAGCGTGCCAACCTGAACGGCTCCCAGGTGGAGGTGGTGGTCAAGATGGGCCTTCACACAGCGGATGGACTTGCAGTGGACGCAGTGGGCCGAAAGCTCTACTGGACAGACGATGGTTTCAACCGCATCGAAGTGGCCAACCTGGACGGCTCCATGCGCAAGGTCCTGGTGTGGGAAGACCTGGACATGCCCCGGGCCATTGCTCTCCACTACGACGCAGGGTCAGTCTTGGAGGGAGAGGCCAGATGAATGTACCATGATGATGACAGCTTTTGAAGAGAGCCTTTGCATGCCAATATAAATTTGCTTGCTACAGATGTTTTTGAAAATGTCTTGAAACTTTCCACAATCTTTTTGGGGATCGGTATATGTTCACAACCGCTTCTGCTTAAAATGTATCAGCAGAATTTACCGTTAACCATCATAGGGAATATCTCCAATCTGTTCAATTAGTCTGAAAATTGAAGTTCAGTGCATTCCATACGTAACTTTATCTCCAGTAAACATTGCTAGCAGATATTTTGAATTAGGCCCTATGATTGTGCATGTGTAGAATAACTGATTCATATAAATTTAATTGAAGTTGTTTTCCAATCTCTACACCGTTGTTGTGAGATCGAGACTAACCTTGCATGTTGCAGGCTGATGTACTGGACAGAGTGGGGCTCCAAGCCCAGGATAGAGAGGGCAGACATGGATGGAGGCAACCGCAGAGTGCTGATCACATCTAGCTTGGGCTGGCCCAATGGCTTGACCATCGACAGGCCAACTGGACGCATCATCTGGGCCGATGCCCAGACAGAGGTCAGCTGCCACTGAGTTTAAGAATTGTATTGATGTCTGAGATTTGTGCCAAATGATTTGTACTCCTTTCTGTGCTTTCTTTCTGTACCCTGCACACTGTTTTTGAGCTGTAATTTTTCTGGTCTCCTAGGCTGTTCTACATTAACAAGCATTTAGTTATCACCTGAAATATCCTTGTTTGCCCTTGCTGATATTAATACATGCTCCAAAAAGAATTGTAATTCCTATACAGTATATTGATTATCAGTTGATTTCCCTCAAAGTGGAGACTATAATTCCATTGAATGTAATGGAGACCCTTCCAAACAGGCAAGAGAAAAGCTAACATGTCGCCAGGAAATTGAGGAATGAAATAATAACTAAGAAAAGACTGGTCATCTCCATTTGCTAGCTACCAGGAGTGAACTGCAATGTTGATTGATGAGCAAAAGCAGACATGGTTTATGCTGATTTACAAAAGTCTCTCCTTGCAGGTGATTGAGTGTGCAGATCTGCTGGGCAACTACAGGCGCCCCCTGGTGGCCCAGGTGGCTCACCCCTACGGCCTGACAGTGGCAGGCAACTCCATCTACTGGACTGACTGGCAGGCCACTGCTGTCCACCGAGCAGACAAGATGTCTGGCGGAGACATCACCATCATCCGCCAGAATCTGCCTGGCATCATGGACATCCATGCTGTCCAGGTGGATGGAACAGTGGGTCAGTCATTGCCTCCCGTGATTCTTAGAATATCCTGTCCTCTCTTGAATTGAGTGAGGGTTGTGTTCATTTGTCTGTGTGATATTCAAGTTTTCAATTTGTTTTTCATCACCATGCTGATCTGATGTGCAAACAATGAAACTCTATTTATTTCCCATGAAATTGTTAGCAAATGTAAATATTGATTTGCTGTGTATTTGTAATAATATATTTCATTTTACTAAGATTTTTTACACAAATTACTTCAAATTCAATACGTTAATTTTTTTGCCCACACATGTTTGATGGTTTCTATAAATACCCTGAGAAGGTATGCTGCAATACATTCTAAATCTGTGATTACTGTGATGTATATTGTAATGATCTCTAACACTATGCAGGTAACCATTCACTTGACGTTTCATGTACCCATCCAAGCACAGAGACAGTGCATAGCAGCTATACTTGTTGGCTTTTTGCAGTGACACACATCAACCGGTGTGGTCGGAACAATGGAGGCTGCACCCACCTGTGCCTGCCCAACTCCCATGGTGTGAGCTGTGCCTGCCCCACAGGACTGCAGCTCCTGTCGGACAACAAGACCTGTTCTGCGAGTAGGCTGCTGTTTTTACTTCTTGTATCATATTTTCAGAGCCCTATTTATTTTTGAGTGCCAGGTGCAATTTTCATTATTATGTTTGTAAGATTGGTTGATTGATCAACAGTTTTAGAATCTCCAGCAGAACTCATTTGGGAAAGACCATACATATTTAGAAGTTAGTAAAATCAGGCAAAGTCTTAGATTAATGATCTTCACTGAACTGATATGCTCCTTTTTGACTCACATGCGAAGCAAAAGTGAGTCTATGTACTGAGCCGTGTCGTCCGTCCGTCCGGGCGTCCGTCCGTCCGTCCGTCCGGGCGTCCGGGCGTCCGTAAAAAACTTAAACGTTGGATTTTTCTCGGAGACTATTAAGTCTATCAACACCAAATGTGGCATGATGGTGTATGATGACAAGGCCTCAAAAAACATACATAGTGACTTGACCTTGCTTCAAGGTCAAGGTCACAGGAGCCATAAATGTGGTCTCAAAAACAGTCATTTTTCACATTTTCCCAATTTTCTCCCACGTTATTGAGAATGGCAACCTCAGCTACAAGTGGTATATAGGTCAAAGCAAGCCCTATCTATTGATACCAGTTTGGTTGACCTTGCTTCAAGGTCAAGGTCACAGGAGCTCTTCAAAGTTGGATCGTATACATATTTTGAAGTGACCTTAACCCTGAACTATGGAAGATAACTGTTTCAAACTTAATAATTATGTGGGGCACATGTTATACTTTCATCATGAGACACATTTGGTCACATATCATCAAGGTCAAGGTCACTTTGACCCTTATGAAATGTGACCAAAATGGGGTAGTGAACCACTAAAAGTGACTATATCTCATGGTAGAAAGTGCCAATAAGCACCATTGTGCTTCCTATGTCTTGAATTAACAGCTTTGTGTTGCATGACCTTGGATGACCTTGACCTTGGGTCAAGGTCACATGTATTTTGGTAGGGAAAATGTGTAAAGCATTTCTTTGTGTATGATGTCATTGGTAGGTTTAGTTGTTTGACCTTGACCTTGAAGGTCACCTGAAGGTCAAGGTCATATAAAGGTCAAGTTCAAGCATGTGAGTCGTATGGGCTTTGCCCTTCATTAAATGTGGTCTCAAAAACAGTCATTTTTCACATTTTCCCAATTTTCTCCCACGTTATTGAGAATGGCGACCTTAGCTACAAGTGGTATATAGGTCAAAGCAAGCCCTATCTTTTGATACCAGTTTGGTTGACCTTGCTTCAAGGTCAAGGTCACAGGAGCTCTTCAAAGTTGGATTGTATACATATTTTGAAGTGACCTTAACCCTGAACTATGGAAGATAACTGTTTCAAACTTAATAATTATGTGGGGCACATGTTATACTTTCATCATGAGACACATTTGTTCACATATCATCAAGGTCAAGGTCACTTTGACCCTTATGAAATGTGACCAAAATGGGGTAGTGAACCACTAAAAGTGACTATATCTCATGGTAGAAAGTGCCAATAAGCACCATTGTGCTTCCTATGTCTTGAATTAACAGCTTTGTGTTGCATGACCTTGGATGACCTTGACCTTGGGTCAAGGTCACATGTATTTTGGTAGGAAAAATGTGTAAAGCATTTCTTTGTGTATGATGTCATTGGTAGGTTTAGTTGTTTGACCTTGACCTTGAAGGTCACCTGAAGGTCAAGGTCATATAAAGGTCAAGGTCAAGCATGTGAGTCGTATGGGCTTTGCCCTTCTTGTTTGTTATTCCTTGAAGAAATTCAATGAAAGTGCAGAGGGTCCACCATTGTCTGTACACCATTTTCTGCGGGGGGTTTTTCCATTTCTTTTCCAATGAAAATATTAACTTCTGTTATTGTCGCGTATCATTATTGCTAACTGCTGGAGGCTCACCCAAAAGGAACGAAGTATTCGTCCGAATGGGGAGAACAATTAGAATAATGGGTTTTCAAGCAAAACCCAACCATCACACCTTGGGGAAACACCACAAACAAGCAAATAATGTTCAACAACAACAAATGATAATAGACCACTGAATCTGGGATTAAATCAAACGACGTTTTAATTACAAAGTGCTCGCACTCGAGTCCACAGTCCTCGAGAGCGAGTGTCAAACAGTAATCAAACAATCAGCAAAGTGATAAAGAGCAATGTCAACAATGGCAGACAAGATGGAGTAGCAAATACCAATTGTCAACAAAGCTGAAAAATAAACTAAAGAGAGGCCACGCTAAAGTAGAATAAATTCACTTGAGCGTAGCCTATACAGTATGTAAATATAGACAAACACCCCTACCATACGTTGCCGGCAACTAATGCTAACAACATAAACTTCTCCCACCGCTCGTTCTGTCACAGGAAACAGAACTACGGAATTTCACCCAGAAATCCACTCAAAACACACTTCTTTACCAGTAGAAGTAGCTTAGTCCTCCTCAGGACATTTAACGTAAATTCTCTTTTACCAAATCTAAATCCAGAGCAATCAAATTAATATTCATGGAAAGTCTTCCCCGCTTCCCCCATGCTCCCTCTGGCATACAATCCACGATCGCCAAAGTCATTCACAAGTTCTCAGCTGAACCCCCAAGTCCTACCCCCTTCCCCTGATGACGCAGCTTCCGCGCTGTGACGTCACACGAGCCAAATAAGAGTAAGTCAAAGTTCAGTCTCCGCTCTCCGACGCAACCCCCTCTTCTCCCTCATTAGAAGTCCAACCCAAATGTTAAACATGAATGAGAGTCCACACAGGACAGTGGAGAAAGAGTATCGTGTATCTTACCGTACGATCGTCGCCCCGTACTTGTAATCCAAGAATACACCCGCCACCAACACAACACACGGCACTACCCTACACTTCCCTTCTGCCCGAAGAAAGCACAAAGTTCGCCAGCCTACGTGCTGGGACCAGTTCTCGTGAGCGACGATTCTCGAACGAGTACTCGGGTAGTAGAAGTGAGAACGCGCCTCCAGGCGCTTTCTCCGTCGTGGTCAGCAAGAGAGCACTCCAGTACTCCTCAGCGTTGTGGCTCCCGGCAGACGACGCCTGGCGCTCGTCAGTCGGCTAGGTCAGGCTCCAAAAATCCAAGGCCGTAGAAATCCTCCCCAAAGGACAGTCGTGGGAAGCAGCGTCCAGCTCAGTGAACCAATTAGCTCCCCACAGCGTCTCTTGCATACCTTGCAATCAGAGGCTACACGAATCTCACAGCAACGAGCTGATGAGTGTGTTAGCGTTCATTCCCCCTCGCACGGCAGAGCTTCCGTGCCCGAATTGCCTCACACAATTCGAAAGTCTAGAGAGACAGGGACTTTCACCCTCGCCTAGCAGCTAGACCCAACGCAGCAGCGTTGTAGAGCTGACCGGTACCGCGGTCAGTCAAAGGTAGCCCACCAAGGACTAAACAAGATGCATCACCTACCTGTGAGCATCAAGAACAGTCTATTAAAGACTAAAGCAACGCATCACTTACTCGTGAGCATTACATGCCTACCAAAGGCATCTTCACTATTCCGGGCAGCAGCCGAAGCTAAGGCAATAGCGAAGGTGAAGTTAGCGACCCAGCTACTTCGAAGAGACACTTGCACAGATCCGTAGAGATGACGAGGGCGCCACTAAACGCATTCTGTAAACCCGAGTATTGACTCTGGCACAGTTCGCAATGAATGCGTAATAGGCTTGACCCTTCGCATTACAGCCTTGCGCCCAAAATAGTTCGTTCTGATACTATTTTTCTCTCCACTTTTTACAAAAATCATTCAGATGTCAAAACTTGTTTCCATTTCAACACAAACATTTTATTGTATCGAATAAACGCTTGTTTGTTGTCTCAACAAGAGTAAGTTAAGAGTTTTGTGCGAAATAGTCTTAGAACTACTTTAACGGCGTATATGAGGGAGCACATCGGCTATCCCACAAGCCTCTCGTGTGACCTCCGTATGAATAAATTGGCCAAAAACTTTCCATCACGTGATGTGAACTGTGCTAGAGATACTTTTTCCGGTAGGCGAAATCTCTAGTTTACTAGAATGCACTAAACGTACACAGTTCAGCGTTCACAGTTACAGCTCGGTTCGACTCACCGTTCACCTCAAATCTTGCGAAGCTCCTCTTATCTCTTCTGTCAAGACTACTCTCTCTCTCCCGTGGCCAGTCCTTAGACCCCCAAACGGTGAGATACAAACGAAGACTAGAATCTTCGCGCCACACCATGTGGCAAGGAATACAGAGCTCACGCTCGCAACATCCTCTCTCGTCCAAACGACGACGTGAACTGACGACCCAAAGCCCGTCGAAAGTTTGAGAACAAACGACACGTGATCAGCTCCGCCAATCACGCTTCCCAATTTGAGTTTAGACGCTTGCCCGTGCAGTGCCACGTGTACACCCCATACACATTCCAATGGACACCCTTGCACCCCTCGATAGCTCCCCGATAACCCCCTTCCTCCTTGTGAGGTCATCATTTGGCGCGAAGCAATCGAATTCTGATTTTCTATAGCTCCAGCACTCTCCTTGCATGAAGCTTTCCCAAACTCTATTCCTTTCAAACTGTCGCATACCGCGACAGTTATTATTGCTGAATATGATTGCTGTGCTTATATGGTTGCTGTGTCTGGCTATCTCAATGATTGTGGCGCCTAGTCCTCTGAGGATTTTCACTGCTTATGACATGATGATCACATCTTGTGTAATTTGCATTGACATTGCAGATTTCCACTTTCTTTGCCTTAGACTGTGTAGCTCCTCACCTGTAAGTCACTGCTTGATGGCAATGTACTTTTTGAAAGCTGCTCTTGGTTTTTCTTGACCTCCTCCACCTGCTTGTGGCTCATTGCTGTTGGGTACCACTTGATGACATTGAAATGGCATCTGTGCTTGCAGTGCCTGGGACCTACCTGCTGTTTGCCAGTCGAGACAGCATCCGCCGCATTTCCCTGGACGTGGAACAGCAGGACTTCAGTGATGTGTACTTGCCTTTGCGTGACCTGCACAACGTCATTGCTGTCGACTACCACTTGGGCCAGGGCAAACTATACTACTCGGACATCTTCCTTGATGTCATCAGGTGAGCAGGCAAACAAAATTGAAAAACTGTCAACTGGTTTATTCATCAACCTAAAGGCATTCATTGACAGAAACCCTTTCCATCAATGCATTCATCCTTTCATTCCATTTTTTCAATCCTCCTTTTGTACAGTAACTGTACTGCAATGTCCACAACTATTGCTGTGACTTGACTGATGTGTTTTATGCAGGCGAGCCAACCTGAATGGCAGTGAGGTGGAGACGGTGGTAGAGAATAGACTGTCCACCACAGACGGCCTGGCAGTGGACTGGATTGCAAACAACCTCTACTGGACTGACGCTGGTGAGTATCCTTGCTGCTGGTATGTTTCAGCATGTGCTGCTACTGACACTTCAATGCCTTGTCCCCCTTATCTCAGATGGATCTAAAGTGATTTCCATCAGCAAATGGAGGGAGGGAAGGATTAGGCTTCATGTTTTATCAACAAGTCATGACTAATATCTTCAGTTATTTCTTTTGTATTCTTCACGGAGGAAGATGCAATGTGGCTACACTTGCTCTAGACCTATAGCAAAATGTTATGTGGTCGTTTTAACAGTGTAACCGAAGTGATAAATATACACATTTTCATACTGGAATTTTTGCATTAATCCAAAGGGTTTGGAACATAATAAGACTTGTTTATTTTTTAGTGGGTATACATCCATTGTTGTGTGCTTGGCTGCAGGACGTGATGTAATTGAGGTTGCCAGGACTGACGGGTCCTGCAGAAAAGTGCTTGTGCAAGACAAGCTCTATGAACCCAGAGCCATCACTGTCTTCCCCAGAAAAGGGTAAATATTGCCAACGAAACATGAACTATACAACTACACATTTTTTCATGTGACCTTTTAAAAAGATGTTTGTAGAAAAGTAATATGCTTTATATAACCTAGCACTAATGCTGATGAATAACATCAGTGGAATAAATGATATAAAGAAATCTTACAAGTTTGGTAATAAAATCTTGTATCATTTGTGGTAAAGATATTTTAATATCAAACAGCTATACAATTTTGTCTTTCCTTCCACTCCCTCACACAGACAACAGCATATAGACCACACTAGACGTTTTTCCTTTTCCTGATCATGGCGTGTCATTAATTTCAGGCTAATGTTCTGGACAGACTGGGGAATGAACCCCAAGATAGAGAAAGCCTACCTGGATGGTTCAGCCAGGAGGATCATAGTGAACACCAACCTCGGTAAGACATCATGCCTGACACCGACATAGGGGCAGTTTGAATAGCTGGTGAATGAACTGTGTAATCTTGAACTTGACTGCACTTGATTATTTTTCTTGAGAAGATCACATGTGTTCAAATGATTGAATATGTTTTATACTAAAGCAGTAAGAAAATCACTTAACAGGCCGCTTTATGTCCATATTTGCAGGCTTTCCCAATGGTCTCTCCATTGACTATGATGCCAAGCGGCTTTGTGTTTGCAGGCTTTCCCAATGGTCTCTCCATTGACTATGATGCCAAGCGGCTTTGTGTTTGCAGGCTTTCCCAATGGTCTCTCCATTGACTATGATGCCAAGTGGCTTTGTGTTTGCAGGCTTTCCCAATGGTCTCTCCATTGACTATGATGCCAAGCGGCTTTGTGTTTGCAGGCTTTCCCAATGGTCTCTCCATTGACTATGATGCCAAGCGGCTTTGTGTTTGCAGGCTTTCCCAATGGTCTCTCCATTGACTATGATGCCAAGCGGCTTTGTGTTTGCAGGCTTTCCCAATGGTCTCTCCATTGACTATGATGCCAAGCGGCTTTGTGTTTGCAGGCTTTCCCAATGGTCTCTCCATTGACTATGATGCCAAACGGCTCTACTGGGTGGATGCCAAGCTGGACAAGATAGAAACGTCCGACTTCAAGGGAGAGAACCGTGTCACTCTCATCCAGCAGGTCCCCCATCCCTTTGGCCTGTCGGTGGTAAGTGCAGACTGCAATCTATGTTTCTTGATTCTACGGTAAAGATGGCTTCACAATAAAACAAATGTGTTAAATGCCAATGACTATATAAAAGAACATTGTCATCTACCTCCAAACTTATCGTTTGTGGACATTTTATTACAGGCAGGTAATTCCAATGAGGAGTGTTTAATATGGAGTGAACATGTTGTGTGTTGGATTCCTTGTGGTGTATCACTTTTTATTTGGATTCACTTTCAGTGTTTAAACACATGTGCAAGTAATTCTTCAAGACATGTGGTTGTAGAGGTCCTAAACTGAAGCCTGCATGACTTGTTGCAGTTTGGGGACTTCATATACTGGACAGACTGGAAGACAGAGAAGATTGAGCGTGCAAACAAGCACACTGGGCAGGACCGCCGCAGCATACAGCAAAACCTTGAGGGACTCATGGACATCCATGTTGTTGCCCCCGACAGGCAAACGGGTATTCACCATTATCTTTATCCTCACCAACATCCTTGTTGTCATGATATTGCCAAATGAGGACGTTTTTCATGATCATTTTCCCAATGTCCCTGGCTTTCTCCTCTTGACCTGGCTGCACCTTGACAGATACTTGAGACAATCAAGTCCATTGGCTTTTACTGTCAATCCAGCATGAGACTCCAAAGTCAAAGCACATGGTGTTGGCAGCACATACTTGATGTTGGCAGCACATACTTGATGTTGGCAGCACACACTTGGTGTTGGCAGCACACACTTGGTGTTGGCAGTGCACACATGGTGTTGGCAGCACACATTTGTTGTTGGCAGCACACGTGGTGTTGGCAGCGCCACTTGTGTTGGCAGCACACACTTAGTGTTGGCAGCGCACACTTGGTGTTGGCAGTGCACACTTGGTGTTGGCAGCACACACTTGATGTTGGCAGCACACACATGGTGTTGGCAGCGCACACTTGGTGTTGGCAGCACACACTTGGTGTTGGCAGTGCACACATGGTGTTGGCAGCACACATTTGTTGTTGGCAGCACACTTGGTGTTGGCAGCGCACACACGGAGTTGTCAGTGCACACTTAGTGTTGGCAGTGCACACTTGGTGTTGGCAGCACACACGGAAATGGCAGCGCACACTTGGTGTTGGCAGCACACATTTGTTGTTGGCAGCACACTTGGTGTTGGCAGCGCACACACGGAGTTGTCAGCGCACACTTAGTGTTGGCAGCGCACACTTGGTGTTGGCAGCACACATTTGTTGTTGGCATCACACTTGGTGTTGGCAGCGCACACACGGAGTTGTCAGCGCACACTTAGTGTTGGCAGCGCACACTTGGTGTTGGCAGCACACACGGAAATGGCAGCACACACTTGGTTTTGGCAGCACACACACGGTGTTGGCAGCACACATTTGTTGATCATTTTCCCAATGTCCCTGGCTTCCTCCTCTTGACCTGGCTGCACCTTGACAGATACTTGAGACAATCAAGTCCATTGGATTTTACTGTCAATCCAGCATGAGACTCCAAAGTCAAAGCACATGGTGTTGGCAGCACATACATTATGTTGGCAGCACTCACATGGTGTTGGCAGCACATACTTAGTGTTGGCAGCTCACACTTGATGTTGGCAGCACATACTTGATGTTGGCAGCACGCACTTGGTGTTGGCAGCACACACTTAGTGTTGGCAGCACACACTTGGTGTTGGCAGCACACACAAGGTGTTGGCAGCACACACATGGTGTTGGCAGCTCACACTTGATGTTGGCAGCACATACTTGATGTTGGCAGCACACACTTGGTGTTGGCAGCACATACTTAGTGTTGGCAGCACACACTTGATGTTGGCAGCACACACTTAGTGTTGGCAGCACACACTTGGTGTTGGCAGCACACACAAGGTGTTGGCAGCACACACATGGTGTTGGAAGCACATACTTAGTGTTGGCAACACACACTTGATGTTGGCAGCACACACATGGTGTTGGCAGCACACACATGGTGTTGGCAGCACATACTTAGTGTTGGCAGCACACACTTGATGTTGGCAGCACACACTTAGTGTTGGCAGCACACACTTGGTGTTGGCAGCACACACAAGGTGTTGGCAGCACACACATGGTGTTGGCAGCACACACTTAGTGTTGGCAGCACACACTTGGTGTTGGCAGTGCACACATGGTGTTGGCAGCACATACTTAGTGTTGGCAGCACATACTTGGTGTTGGCAGCACACACTTGATGTTGGCAGCACACACATGGTGTTGGCAGCACATACTTAGTGTTGGCAGCACACACTTGATGTTGGCAGCACACACTTAGTGTTGGCAGCACACACATGGTGTTGGCAGTGCACACATGGTGTTGGCAGCACATATTTGTTGTTGGCAGCACACTTGGTGTTGGCAGCGCACACACGGAGTTGTCAGCGCACACTTAGTGTTGGCAGTGCACACTTGGTGTTGGCAGCACACACGGAAATGGCAGCGCACACTTGGTGTTGGCAGCACACATTTGTTGTTGGCAGCTCACTTGGTGTTGGCAGCGCACACACGGAGTTGTCAGCGCACACTTGGTGTTGGCAGCACACACATGGTGTTGGCAGCACACACATGGTGTTGGCAGCACACACATGGTGTTGGCAGCACATACTTAGTGTTGGCAGCACACACTTGGTGTTGGCAGCACACACTTGGTGTTGGCAGCACACTTGGTGTTGGCAGCACATACTTAGTGTTGGCAGCACACACTTGATGTTGGCAGCACACACTTGGTGTTGGCAGCACTCTTGGTGTTGGCAGCACACACTTGGTGTTGGCAGCACACTTGGTGTTGGCAGCACGCACATGGAGTTGGCAGCACACATTTGGTGTTGGCAGCACACACGGAGTTGGCAGCACACACTTGGTGTTGGCAGCATGCACATGGGAGTTGGCAGCACACATTTGGTGTTGGCAGCACACACGGAGTTGGCAGCACACTTGGTGTTGGCAGCACACACATGGTGTTGGCAGCACGCACATGGAGTTGGCAGCACACATTTGGTGTTGGCAGCACACACGGAGTTGGCAGCGCACAAATGGAGTTGGCAGCACACACATGGTGATGGCAGCACACACTTGGTGTTGGCAGCACACACGGAGTTGGCAGCACACATATGGAGTTGGCAGCACACATATGGAGTTGGCAGCACACATTTGGTGTTGGCAGCACGGGACTGTGACGTACTCGTTCTTTACTCAAATGGCTTGTTTTAATGTCTAGGGGAAGAACCAAAGCACGCACCTTCATTCCTCCATTCAAACTATAGATGACAACTGTCTGACAATGAAGGAATGGCAAAACCAATATCAATTCAAAAGAAGTTATTTAATATTCAGGATGCAATTACCCGTGAAAGGTGAATGGGCGGCAAGCACCACAAAAATGCATCAAATGCAAGCATAAGCAATAAATTCATTTCAAAATCGCAAGGAGACATGGAAAATAAAACAATCAAGGAAAAGAAAGCTGTCTGCCCGAGCCGAGATAGTAAACTAAGTGTACTTAGCTGACCTTTCCGATGAAAACGTGGAGTTGAAGATGCACGGACTTATACCCCGCGCCTATCGCGCTAGCACAGGGGTTGGGGGAAGGGGGTCTGAGTGCACCGACATTGCAGCCGGTGACCCGGGAGAAAAATCACCACAGTCGACGAAAAGGTCGGACTTGACATTCTTTCCTTCTCTCTCTCTCTCTCTCTCTCTGGCATTTCTACCTCTGAGTCGGGCAGAGGGAAATGGTTCCTCCTCCTCTTCTTCTCTGGAAACTTGTCGGTCTTCTTTCCGGCAAGACAGGCCACCACACTTCAGCAGAGCAGGTAAGCAGGCAGGCAGGCAAGCTGGCTATTCGTCATTCCACCACCCCCTGGCAACGGCCCTCTTCCAGCCGGTTCCAGGCGGGCTGAGGTTTCTCATCACTGTCATTCCTCTTACATGGCCACCGCCAATGGAAGAAAACACCTACACCAAGCAGGGCGCCGATGTCACTGCTTCGCTAAAATAAATGTACTGACGCGCCGAACATCCGGCGACACTTCCTTAAATGCATTCACTGACGTCACAAAGTTCAGTCTGTCCAATCCTCACTGCTCATCCCACTCCACTCTGACTGGTCAGTTCACAAGCTGAAAGTCACAGGTTGGTCAGCGTGAAAATGCCAGTGGAGTCCACCACTCCCAACACCTTCAAGTCATTCACCTACACAGGGGGTCAATTCTCTACTAATCACCGGCTCAGGGCAAGGAAAACCGCTAGAAGCTACGGCTCAGCAGACACATGCTAAACACTTTAATAATACTAATAACCAGAAGGCATGAAAAGCACAGTTTCGCCACAGGGACAATCACCCAGTAGCATAAATTTATGGTCATTTGGTACTGATGGACGCCAAGTACTACATGAAATGGAATGTTATTTTCACTTGTAATTGGACTTAAGCATTTGAGGTTGAACACAGATTTTTAGAAGATTTCTTCATTTTATACTTGTGCATCATTACTCGAAATGTTTTAATTGCATTGAACTTAATGCAGACATTTGATATTAGTGGAAATGTTAAAGGGAAATGACTCCATCAGGCATACGATGCAGTGGTGGCTGTGATATTTTTCTGTGCATTTTATCATGCCACACCAGCAAGCTCAAAGTGCAACAATTTTAACATCTTGGGGGAAAATCATTCGAGGGCAATAACATTGACTGGGAAAGTGTTAATACTTTGCCAAAGCAATGCACAATAGATACTCAGCTAAGGACCTTTCAGTTCAGATTCTTACATCAGATTATATCAACAAACACATTCCTTCTACGCATAGGAAAATCTTTGTCACTCTGTGGATTTTGCTGGTGTTGTATTGAAACACAGGAACACATATTCTGGGAATGTCAAACAATTCAAGACTTCTGGTGCAAATTACAGCAATATTTAGAAATCAGGAAGGCAACATTTCAGAAATGTAAATATTACATATTTTTTGGTGATAAGTCTGCCCCTCCTGTTGTAAATCTCATCTTAATATTAGCACAAAAAAATTATTCATCAAGCTAAGTGTCTAAATTATGAAATACAGTTTGATTCCTTTAGACAAGTCCTACAGTATACATATAGAATAGAAGAAAAAATTGCTTTTAGAAATGGAATATTGGACAAGTTTCAGAGCAGGTGGTCGCCGGTCTTACCAGTATAAATAAAGACACTATCATATACAACAATGACAAGAAAAGGTCCTTCACCCAACAGATACTGATCCGGGGTCCTCACCCATTCTCCCACTCCCCACCCCCACTTGCTTTTCCAATCCAGATCTCATCTCTTACCATCCACTATGATATCTACCTTTTTTCTTCTTTTTTTCCCTGTTGCTGCTGCTTGTGTGTAAATACCTTCGCTTCTGGATAAAGATTATTTATTTAATTTAAAAAAATTTAAAATAAGAATAAAAATTTAACATCTTGGATAAGCATATGCTCAGCCTGGAGCTCCTCAGCGCTGGCCATACATCTGAAGTAGACCAACAGCTGAAGCTTTCCAGTCTCTTTCTAATAAGAGTCAGAAGAAGTTGATTGGAGGATCTGAGTCATGTGACTGTGTTGCAGAATGGTTCCTCAGACCATTGTCTTGCCTCTGTTCCCTGACAGGCATGAACCAGTGTGGAGAGAAGAACGGGGGATGCACACACCTGTGTCTCTCGCACCCCAGCGGCTATGTGTGTGCCTGTCCTGACGTCCACGACTCCAGAGCCTGCCTCACAGGTCAGACAAGAACTGGTGACATGAAACAACGTAACTTGGCAAAACATGACAAGGCAATACACAATTTGAAATATGAGAAATAATAAATCAACATTATATTTATTTTCACATTGAAGTTGACTGCATAACCTCCAGTTCATGGCTTTGATTTGGAGATTTTTCATAAGTGGTGTAAGACTAAGCTTGTCTAAAAGGGGGTAAGAAAATCACTCCCATGGAAATTTTCGTTTTTAACTGGAGAGAAATGTATGAAGAAAGGTTGTATGGGAGACCTCACTGTGGTGTATAGAACTGGCGACACAGCAAGAAATGTTGGAGAAAGAATAAAAGGAAGGATTGAAATTCATATTAAAAAATTGTCTAGGTATGTGTGCTGAAATGAAAGTTTGTTATGAAGATTTATTAGTTATGGTATTGAATCTCTTCATTTGTTTGTAGTTCTATAGGTACAAAAAGGGTTAAAGTCATCACTTGTTAGTGTTCCAAATTGAGTGAATACAAGTAGGTAAGAAAACAGCCATGTTACAGCTAGGTAACATTGTGCAGACATGACTGAAGAAGAGAGATGAGTAACATTTTTGTTTGCTTCGACACATTAATTTAACTTCAGTAATAATGAAATGAATTTTAAGTGAAGTTCAGTATAAGGACATTTTTCCTGTCCACTATTTGTTTTTATAATAATAATAATAATAATAATAATAATAATTTTTGTAATGTGCAACTTAAACTTGCTGGGCCCGTATCCAGAACGGGGATTTATCTTTTTAACACTCGATTGATCACCTAACCCTGGGTTATCTTGATAAGGTATGCTCGTCAGAGGATCCTAGGTTGCGCTTTGATATATATACTGGTTTTCAGCCAAGGGAGAGCAGAACAGTTGGAATCGTCTGAATTTAGAGATAAATCGAGGTTAAAATAACTCGCCGTTCTGGATACGGGCCCAGGACTTTATCTTTATCTGGTTAATATTCTTAAAACCGTGAATGGGGATTCATAGAGTGGCAGAGTTTTGATTTGCTACACCATCTCTTACCCTGTCCTCAGTGCCTCTTGCTCATGGTCTTCCTGGCTTTCCTCACCGAGACAAGATCGCCAACATCAACATCAACCACCCTCACAGGTGAGTACAGACAGTTGCCATGCACCAGACATGACACAAGATGCGTTCGTTACCTTTGGTGCACCAGAATGAGCCACCAGAATGCAGCTAATGAATGGTTGTAGAGATAATGACCGTCACATCTGCGATGTATTTGCTTATGGCCTTTATTTCAACCCAACAGGTGACTTGATCACAGTCATGGTCTTTTTTTTTCTCCCACATGACTGATCAGGGGAAAAACCTCAATATGGACTGGGTGCAAGGTCCCAGGAGATCGGTAGGGTCACAGGAGAGCTGCAGAGGCTGGCTGAGTCTGCGTCCCTATGGATCTGGCAGACACGGTCAAAGTGTCCAAATTGAGACCTTATGCCCCTCGGTGGCCAGATTGGCTGCTTGGGGCCACCCCTGGCTGAGCTACTGGAGTAGGCCCTGAAAGCTCCACAGCCAGGGGTTCCAGCTGAAGTGGGGGGAATCGAGCTGCTCCAGCCATGTCGTTCCTAGATGTGTTTCTTTGCATTGGACTGCTTGCAGAGATAAAACATTACTCTGTGCGTTTGTTATGATGCATTATTGTCAGTTTTGTTATCACTTTTGGTAGTGGTAGTAGTAGTCAGTAGTAGTAGTAGTAGTTAGTAATAGTAGTAGTGGTTGTGACAATGCACTGCCAGTACCTGAACATCTAGGGAGACTTTCCAGGTGACTTAAGTAGTGTATCATCTGGGTTCCTGTCTCTACAATTGATTTCCTACACACACACACACACACACACACACACACACACATACACACACACACACACTCACACACACACCTGAAGAGTCAAAGACCATTGTGGCATCCCATGCTTACCTTAGTAGTCAGTGCATGCCAGTCCTTCCGACCATTAGTCAGCCATGTTGAACTTGTCATCTGCTTTGGAAGTAACGAAAGTTTTGTGGTAGAGGTGTGTGTGAGAGACTCATTGGTAAAGTGTGTGGGTATTTAGGTGTGTGGCATAACTTTTTTTAATTGCTTTTTTAAAAGTTTACCCATTTCAAACTTCCAGATGTTTGGAGTACGATTCAGCCCTCGGTGTATGCAAGGATGACATCCATGATGCACAGTTCCACAGTGAGTGCCGTGTCCAAGTTGAACATAGATGTATGTTGGCAGTGCAAGAGTACATGGTATTTCTGTTGAATTTTCATCTACAGAGTGACAAGACTCCTTTTTTTCACATTCGCAGTGTACATGTTTCAGATAATGTTTTGGAATACTCATACCTGCTCAAAGGGTTTGGGGATATGAACTTTTCTAAAGCATCTTTGTACTGGTTAGCACCATATAGGATGAACAGGTGATTATCCTATAATGCCACATAACACTGTTCTCTGCCCCTGCCTTCATTTCCCCACTCCCTCCTGCTGCCCAGAGAAGGTGTGAGCTGCCTATTAATAAACATGATGGAAGTTGAGGAAGCTTCTTTTAGGACCATTTTTTGTTTTTTGGCATGTCATAGATGTCGAACCAACACTCACACAGTCTCACAGAGGGGAAGGTGCATCACAGTCGTTCACCCACACACACACAGGGTTACAACGCATAGTAATGACTCAGGGCAAACGCCGATAGGGAAATAGCAAGAAATAATCCAGATTTCTCCCGTCCCAGGAATTGAGCCATGGCACTGCACCTCACACATGATCAAATGTCAAGGTTTGCTTGCCTAAATCCACCTGCCAAAAGTCAGGGTTTCAGTAGGCGAGTAGAAGTTGAGCTGACAGTGCACTCATGCAGGGGGAGATTACTGGAGATGGGACTGCCAGGAGCAGGCGATCTATATTTGGAAGGTTGAGGAAGCTCCTTTGAGTTTAGCTGCTTATCAAGCTCTGGGGAGCAGCAGGCTGATGGACCCAATGAGTCTGCCTAGAGGGAAATGTGAGGAGCCACTGGAGTTTAGCTGCTTATCAAGCTCTGGGGAGCAGCAGGCTGATGGGCCCAATGAGTCTGAGGAGGGAAGTGTGAGGAGCCACTGGAGTTGAACTGCGGCGGGATTCTCTGAAACAGTCCTAACGCATCACATGCCATCCTTTTATGGGATCGGAGATGCACTTCATTTCAAAAGGTATGAACAGTGTTCAGAGATGAGTGCTCACAGCAAGCACTTGTGAAGCCCAAAGCTTTTTTCTCCAAATCGAACCTGTCCATGCAGGTGCTCACTGTGAGCATTCATTTCTGAACATTTTTTTAATATTTCAAATGAAATGTGCCTCTGAACCCGTGAGAAGATCACGTACGATATATTAGGATTGCTTCAGGGAAACCAGCATCAGGCATAGGGGTGGCAGCAAGGGGCAGAGAGAGGTGGAATTGCTAAATCACTGACAAGGTTGCTGTGTGATTGCCTCACTTAATGTGTCTTGTCTTCTGCTGCAGGTGGAGACAATGAAAGAGCAGCTTACATTGCCCTTGGTGTTGTTATTGCTGTGGTTTTCTCCATCTTCCTTGTCTTCTTCATTGTTTGGAGGAGGTGAGTGGACCCGATTTTCACAGTTGCTGCAGTGAACATCTTGGATCAATGACAAACACAGAAGCCTTGCAATAAGTTGGAGTAGCCACCCATTCAGAAACAGCAAGTGTTTGCAGAGTTGTGTAATGAGTCATGGCTGAGGAATGCTTGAGGTTCTGTTAATCTCGCACCAGTAGGCTGGAAGAGCAACAAGAATTGCACAAGATTTGTTATGAAAATGTTGCTATAAATAAGAAAAAAACACACGACTAACACCAAAATCAAAAGCTTTCGGGCACACGCCCTTCTTCAGTGAAAATGTTGCATAACAAAAATATTGAAATGAGGGTTTCTGATATCCACCACAGTAGCTGAAGTAGTAGTGGTGGTGGTGGTGTTCTTAGTTCAACATCATCATCATTGTTGTTATCTTAGTCTCTCTTGGTGTACTTGGAATTTTTTTTTGCTGGACTCTCTTCCCTAGTTGCCTCAGTGCAGCACTCAAGGTAAGTTACACCCAAGTTGACTGGTAAACATGCAGTCTGGTGGGGCGTTTGGGAGGGGAGAAAGCGAGAGAAGATAAATGTTCCGCCTCTGTGGGGCCTCATGTTCATGTTCAAAGATCTTGTGTGCTGTTCATGTGCAGGCAGAGACAGAACTCCTGCACCATGGAGGAACTGAGCACCCTGACCTATGCCAACCCCACCTACCAGAAGACCAGCACCGAGACCATCAACTCCAACCACAGCCGCTCCTCTAGGAGATGGCCCGTCTTCAAGTACTCCAAGCATGAGGTGAGGATCCACCCCAGAACAAAATGTTCTCATTGCAGTGTCACCTGGTGGCTGTTATTGATTGCTTCGTGGACATCAAATGAGACTTTTCAAATGCAATTCCATATTGCCAGCAAGATGCTTTTTGTCATTTACATCCCCAATGTATTATTTACTGTTCTGTGGTTAGGTTGTGAAAGTGCATGGAATCTGCCTATGTCACTGTTCGTGTCTGCCTGCCTACCTGCTGATGTATGTCTGTCCGTCCGTTAGTGTATCTGTCTATCCATCCATCCATCCATCCATGTATGTGTGTGGAGCTATCTTTGTGGAGCAGGCCCAGACAGCCCAGCAGCCAGGGGATCCAGCTAGTGCGGGGCATCTCAGAATATTGTATAGATAGAGTAACATATGGTCAGTGTTAAGATCTCTGGAGCAGAGAAGTGCATTTGCTTGTTTTGGTTCCTCCCCTCTAAATTGGACTCCCAAAATTTTCCATATTTGAAATGTTTCTCAGCCTCCCTGGAACACCAATTGAGATGTTAATTGAATCCATTCTTAAAAGAAAAGCGCTACATTTATTCAGAAACAAAACAGCAATGAAAATATGTTCATACTGTAGGTCTTGTTTTAAATGCTTTTTTTTTTCTTTTGAGAAAAGTGCAACTTTATGTTTGAAGCCAGTTTGTGAGCAGGCTTTTGGCACCGAACGAAGGGAGAAGGTTACACTCGACTTTGATAGTGTGACATGGTGCGTTCAAAATGGGACATAGTATGCATGCATCTCCAGGCTAGTTCAGGAGTACAACGCGGTGCATGAGCACTTCATGTTGGTAATTGAGCGCTCTTTGCCTCTCCTGAACACCTAAGATGTAGTGCAGCGCTTCACTTGTTAAAGGGGAGGTAAATCTTCTGCGCCCCATGTTGTGTTGATAGACGCGAAGAAAGTGTTTTCTTTGCCACAGACATCGCTTATGCACGTTTAAATGTATTCTGCATGAATCAAGTCCACTACTGTGTCATCCTTACTTGCCATTACTCACGCTTACAGGGCGCTTGGGGCAAATAAAGCCCGTTCCAGTCCCAAAATGATGTTTCTGAGGGTTATTTTATGCATCGACGGCCAGTGCGGGATCGAAGACGCCCCAAAGTTGCTGTTCAGGAGTGAATCACATGCAGCGCTGAGCAGCGCTTTGCAGCGCTGCGCCTCTTGAACAAGCCTTAGATGTGGATTGATCAGAAAGTGTGTGATATACAGTGTACTACTTATTTTGTAGAGGTCAGTATTTTTAAGTATGCTGCTGTATTCTTGCAAATATCCTCAAATATTGTATCAAAAGTACCCTTAATTTAGTACTTAACCTTTAAGGCAACAATATGCTCTTTGTAGATGGAGCAGGTGAATAATATCTTTTCTTCAGACATTAACTTTATCTCTCACTCTGTCTTCAGGAGCAGCTGACCATTGTGTCTGGAGAGGGAGATAAGTCCAGCGTCTCAGAGACAATGGCGCTTGTGCCTTCTGTGGAAGGCGGCTGTGCCCCATGTGGTGCTGAGGACAGACTGGGCATTTGGCGGCCAGGCAACAAGTACACAGAGGAGCGGCCCCCCTCACCCCCATCTGTGCCCTACAAACCTGTAGACACGTGAGGAGGTGGTCTGGCCTTCTCTAGAGACAGTGTGAGACAGGAGACAGACTGTGAAGCATTGGAGTTTGTGGTCCACTTGCTCCATGCCGGCGTGGAGTCTTTCCCTGCCATGTCTCCCCCCCCCCCCCCCCGCCCCCCCCCCCCCTACTGTCAAGGATGTTTTAGTGGTAAAAATGCAATGGCTCAAGCTTTGCATGTTGGTGTTAGTTACATATTTGAACCAACAGTCAGTCCCATACAAATGCAGTGGCTGCACACAGATATAAGTTCTTATTGTTCTGTGTTTCAACCGGACTGCCTCCACCCATGAACTTACCTTTTATCTGGCTGCAAGTTCGAGTTTGGGGAAGATTTGCGGCATCCACACCATTTGCTTGCTTCTCTCAAACAAGGACTAGGATAACAGGACATCCGGTGAGAGCAAACAGGGTGATGAATTTGATGGTTATTAGAACCCAAGTCTTGGTGCGAAAACTGGTACAAGTGAGAAAATGAGGTGTTGTAGAAATGGCAGTCTTCCCTCCTATCCCATGAGTTATCCCTGACCTTGGAACTTACCTCTCCCTTGATACACTTTTGAAATGGCAAACACCTCCTCCAAGCCAGTGTTACTAGCTTTTTAATGTGTCATATCATTATTTATGGTCACCCTTACCCACCTATATCATGAGACTCTAAGATTGTTTCATATGAATTGGCAGGGACATCATATATAGAAGTAGTCCTTTATTGAGAAGTTTAAAAGTTGAAGGTTGTGAGCTGTTCAGATTTCCCTCCCCTGATTTATTTTTGCTCTTATCACGAGCTTCTTTTCTATGAAACTCTGTACACTTGTATCATGACAAATGGTTAGTGATGGAAATTCTTAAATGAAATGAATGATATTTTGTTGTCAGTTGAGTGCATGTTTCCACATCTCACAGCAGATGTAGATGAGTAATAATAATGAAAGACTTGGAAAATGTTGATATTTGAATGGAGTCTGTTTAAATATGCTTGTATTGCCTCATGGTTCATTTTTGTACAGGTGTTGTCATCATTCCTCATTATGTATCAATGGATATTATCATATACAAGTATGTACACAATCATTTCGAACCAGTTGTGTGCAACACACAGCACCGACGGCCCTCTTGATTGGCAGAAGTTTTTAATTTCGTCTCTGGCTACTGAGAATTCTGCAGTTTGTGGACGAAGTCACAAGTGTCCAGAGTTTGTTGTGGGTTGCTTTGGAAGCTAACTTGGGAGTGTTTTTGTTTCAAACACCAAAACTTGAGTGATATGTTAGTCTTTAGGGAAAACATGTTAGTGCATATAATCAAAAGCTTTTTGTGCATTTCACCAGCATTGAAAGGCCACAAGTTTTTGAAGCAAGCTCTGTGATATTTTTTGAACTTGAACTTTTTAGCAGAAAATTTTAATAGAAACTTCTCTGGAAAAATGGTTAATTTACCATTTGTACTGAAACGGTGTGAATTTCGTGGACTTGTCTTTGCTTGAACTTTCTTAGACCAAAATCTTAGCTATGAATTTACCATGATTTCTTGATGCCATGCACATTTTATCAATATCAAAAAGTTATATTTTGATGGTTTTGTTCATGCATTTTCATTCTGATTGGAATATATTCTGCTGTGAAATCCATTAAATGATAACATTACCAAGTGGATAGAAAAATTGTCTCCATGGAGAAAAAGAACTGTCAAATGATTTTCTCTATAAATTTTCTTATCCACTTCTGTGAAAATACATGTAATATGAATGGTACAACTGTATCCTACTCAACGATCATGGTTTGTAGTTAATAGACCTAAAGCCAGTGTTTCACATTTAGAGTACTGTGACTGATGATAGTTATATAGGTAGTCACTTTTGTTCAGAATTTTTTTTTCCTCTGTAGTAAGATGCTTAAAATGTGTTGGGTATCATGAATGTAAAGGGCATATTCTTTGAAAAATATTTTTTTAAGGAAATGCTATGACCACAAATGTTTATATCATCCTTACACCCTGTGATTTGTTAGGCATTTCAGTGTGTTTTCTGTCACAATGCTGAAAGTGTTCAAAAGGTGCTGACAATGTTTTTTTAATGTTTTAATGCTGTCTGATTTCCATAATTGCTGGAAGGGAGGGATGAAGTCTGTCAAATGTCATCATTGTGAGTACAATCCCATTGAATTTGTTTCTGTGTTACTCTCTTCCAGCATGACAGGGCAAGTCACTTTATGATGCAGATTGGAGCTTGGATGATTGTGGATTTTCTATGTTGTTAATGATTTGCATTTCACAAGGAAAGGATCTCTTGGCATATTCATTTATGTAATTTGAATTTTTTAAAGAATTTAATCCACATATCACCCAAAATCCATGATGGTAGAAGTTATATTCATTTTGTTCAATTTCCTTCCATTGCCCATTTTCAATTTTTTATGCACTCAATTACTTCTTCACTCCATGCTTCAGTTTTGGAAGATCACAGTACTTTCTGAGTTGTTGTTGTATCACCACAGACAGGGCAATTCTTGGTCCCTTGACTTGCGGTAGTTTAGTCTCCATGCTTTCCACACAACTATAATTTTTATGTGTTCACCCTGCTGCATAGTAACAAATAAGAAAATTGTTACGTCCTCGCTGCTTTAAACATAACTGCTGATCGATATTTTTATCCCTGTGTTTTCCAAGGAACAGGAATATAAATAATGTTATATACTAATTCCAGTAAAATCAGAATATTACTGGCGATTTTTTGTTTATTTTTGTTCACATAGAAAATAACCTCTAAGTAGCCATGTTTTTAAAGACATAAATGACTTACTAGATTCGGGCTGCTCTTCCTTTGAAAAGACCCAGTACACATTCAGAATTTTGGATGCATGCTGACTGATTTCTGAGAAAGCCAGTGTTTTTGCTAGTTTTAGACTTTTTAAACATCGAAATGTAATCATCAGTGTATCGTCATTGAAGGTTCTTGTTTTTTAATAGTCTAATCTGGTTTCCTTCATGCATTTGGTGACACTATTTCATGGCCAGTTCCTGTAGCGAGTCCTATGTCAATCATAATGAATGTTTGGTGTGCACTCTCTGTGCAGGATTTTGGGCTGACATTGCATGTCAGTTTCGGCACTTACATAAAGCCAACGTAATATTGCCAAAAGTATTAAACCTGAAAACATTACAGTACCTATATTTTGTATGTACATGGTCTTTACATATGTTGAGTTTTCTCTTGGCACATCATGTTAACTGAACACTCATTAACCTCATCGCCAAGGTCAGGGACTCGTTTGCATGATATTTGTGTGGAAGCCCCTCATTGAAGAGGTTCTTATACAACTACAAGCAGCTGTCAGATGGGATTCCCAATTATGGTTGTAACATTGGACCCAGTGCAGTCGCTTATGTACAAAGTTGTAGCATATCTTGCTGTTGACAGTCATTGTCAATTGTGACATTTGTTATGTTCTGTTTTCATGAAATGCAATGTTTATCAAACCCATGTTGGTGCAAATACTGTCACAATGAAGTGTACTGTTGAGAACAATAAATTGTCAAAACCCTATTCGAAACGTTATCTTTTTTATTTGCTAATGTTGCAACTTGTCTCCTTTGTGAAGTCCTGTCGATACGGGGGCTCTACTAGCTTGTGCCCGGACAGTCGATCGAATGTCAAGTCCCGCAGTGGTTTTCGAAAAACTGTTATTTGTGCAGTTTTACAGCAACACAATCAGTTCACAGCTTTACCATAAATGCACTTCACTCTCTGGCTCGATCCCATGAGGACACAATCGCTGTTATCCGCGCTTTCACACTTCGTGCTTCCATGTGCCTCCTGTCATGCACTCACCTAGAACGCTGAATCTCACGTGCACACTTCACTCTCGAGACTGGTGGATCTCAGAGGACTTGATCACTCCTTATTAAGGAAGACTTGCACTGTTCATTTGCTTTTCACCAACCCTCTCGCGCTCTCTCACCTGTCTTCTCGCTCTCACGCCGCCCTGCTTATCTACTTTTTGCTGGAACTTTCGACAGCTAACGAAAACCGAACGACTAGACCGTCTCAAAGTTACGCAAAGTGTCACACAACACATCAAAGCAATTTGCTCTGGGTACATCACGTGTTTCACTCCTAACAGCAATTTTGGGGCATGATTCACTCAGCACTGTGCATCACAGAAAAGCGCGCATCCGAGGTGATTCACACGATTTTCCAAATGGCGTCTTCGATCCCGCACTGGCCGTCGATGCGTAAAATAACCATCAGAAACCATTTTGGGACTGGAACAGGCTTTATTTGCCCTAAGCGCTCGGTGTGCGCGAGTAATGGCATTAAGGATGATGCAGTAGAGGACTTTATTCATGCAGAATACATTTAAACGTGCTTAAACGATGTCTGTGCCAAAGAAAACACGGTCTTTAGCGTCTAGCAACACAACATGCGGCGCAGAAGATCTACCTCCCTTTAACAAGTGAAGCGCTGCACTAAATCTGTAGACGTTCACGAGAGGCAAAGAGCGCTCAATTGCTAACATGAAGTGCTCGTGCAGCGCTTCGTACTCCTGAACAAATTAAGCCTAACGACTGCCCTGATAGTCGAGTAGCTGGAATGGGGTTTCTAATCTCCAGGACAACAACATACAACGGACGTGCTCCCTTCTTTTGACATCCCCAGCCTGCACTTTAGCGAGGCATTGGCCGGAGACGCGTTGTTGTCACTTCCGGGGTTATTTGTAGAAGCCACGTGCTTTCAGCCATGTTGGTAGGAGGCGAGCGCTGTCTGCTAAGCTGTGCTACGGGAGACGTTCAACCATGCCGACTTCTTGCTGCGTTAAAGATTGTTTTAACAACCAACAAAAAGACAAATAAAGAGGAGTCAAACGCTCCTACTACTTTATACCATCAGAGAAAACCAATCAAGGCCCAATTGTGCACAGCGTGACCGAAGCTAGACTAAGAGGATGGGGGAAAAAGATTTACGGAATAGATCTGACCTTCGAGACAAACACCCGGCGAGAATCAGCAGACATCTCCCACGAATCCTGCTATGAAGAATCGATAGGCTTCCAAAGACGTATAATTCTTTAACTCTTCCAACGTGTACACCGATGTTCCGAGTACAACAATTAAATATGTCCATGGCACTCATTGGCGGAATGTTCCTCAATTCCGGATCAAGTTAATTGGTCCTTCGTCAGCTGGTATGGATGGATGGATGGATGGAGTTTTACGGCCTATCAGCCTTTGTAGGCTGTGTAATGCCACTGATCACAAAAACCACTAGACCGACCACCTCAATTTTGTTGAGGTAACGTCGACGGGCATCGGGCTTGAGAGAGTCAACTAACGCGTTTTCTTTCTCGCAGAAAAATGTAACAAATAACTCTGATTTAAATGTTGGTTTCTTGGCATAGCCAGCTTATCATGTCAGAGCAGATGAAACAAATGAGAGCAAAGCGAAATGATCACTCGTGCACTTAGTTTTGATGCGTGTCCGGGACACTCCCCGCAGTGTGTTTTGTTTGCTTTGTAAGCAGACCTGTTTACCCCCAAAAACCCTTATGAGGAAGATTTGATAAATAACCAGAAAAATGCGGAAGGTTTTGATCTTCAAGAGGAAGATTTCGATTTTTTCAGCGAAATATCGGCCGGAAGATCGTCCGTAAATGCGGAGACTCGGACTCAAAATCAGAAGATTTCCGCAAATTGCGGAAGGGTAAACAGGTCTGTGTAAGGTTTGAGCGCATAGCTGTAAGTGTAAAAATGATCAGTTATTAATGTAATCGGTGATTTTGGTTGTCATGAAACTGTTTTGTGCTTTAATGCCATTTTCTTGTCATCATCTTACTTGTTACATTACGCCGAATGCGGGCAAGTTGATCGTGCACTCATCGACTTGACGCTTGTTAATTTTCTGTCCTCGCCAGACCAGGGAAACAAAATTGTCAATTCAAGCCAGAACTAAACAGTTATCTGCTGCCACTCATTCGAGCTTTACATGAAACATATCACACTAGCTCGATCGTCAGCTGGCGTAGTGGCTATACAGTTCGTCTGCTAGGTACGTACGGTGTGGTTTGTTTACTTATCTTCTGCAGGTTTTGTGCAGAAATTATACGTGACAATAGTCTATTATGACTTTTTTCTATTAGTTTTTGATCTAATTAAACTTTCTGCATGCTTTAATGCCATCCTTTTGCCACGATCTAGCGATCATCACTCCTCAACACAGACCCGAAACATACCCCAACATATAGCACCGGAAGTTATGTAACCTACGATCATGGCTGCGCTGCTAATTACCATATGACTCCTGGTGAACACTTCTATTAGCTGCATACCGTTGCTTAGTTACGGCATGTAGCCCTGATCACAGCAGACGCTTTGATGGGTCACATGACTTCATTGAGGCAGCATGGAGACGGTCTGGTCTATTTTTGTACCTTCGCGATAATTCTAGAAGCTTGTAAAATGTATTAAAAGGGTGCGAGTGCGGGCGTGTTAGAGCACCCTACAGAGATAAGGTGAGAGCAAGAAGAAGATACCTGAGTGCGAAAAGTCCTCCGTAACTTTGATCGATCGAGTCCTCTAGGGCGCTGCCCCTAGATTGAAGTTGTTATGGTGATGCTGATTACTGATTTTTGTATCAACCAGTGCCGAGTGCGTGAAGAAAGTTTTATCGAAAACGACCACCGGGTTTTGTGAACTTCGACTTACCGGCGCAAGCTGGAAGAATCCCCGTGCTAACGGGAATTTGCAAAAAGGAGACAAATCCCAACACACCACACAGAGTGCCTGGTCACTCTGATGACTGAGGGGCACCTGAGGCTATGACTCGGGTGTGGCCCACCCCACCACCACCCCACTCGCGAGAGTATCAGGAAGACAGCGCCGAAACACTGGAGACCGTCAGTCGTTTCGCTTCTTATGAAGTTCTTGTCCTCAAAACATATGCACATTCAACCACAAAAAAATTGTGCTTTCAAACATTACATATGCACGTGCGCACATGAGTAGCCTATTTACATGCGCACACCCCCGCCAAGGGGCTATATGTCTGAACCTCACGGGTGTCAGTGCTCGTTTTAGGACCTTGGGCACATTCGACTTTCCAATGAGACACCAGTAACCAGTGCGAAGAATGGATGGATGGATGGATATATGGATGGATGGATATTAACGGCCTACCAGCTTGTGTAGGTAACAGATAGACCGCCGGATTCTCGAAGACAAAACAAAAATGACCATGAATCGCTTGGAGGTGTAGGTGTCCTGGTAAGGATCTTATAAGACGTTTCGCATTACAGCCTATCAGCCTTTGTCGACTACGCAAAGCCATTGATCACAAAAATCACTGGAGCTGGTTAGATGAAGAGCATGTCTACTCTCATTTCCCTTTTTGTTTATCCTTCACGAATCGTGTAGGAAGGCGCAGTGGGTGTTTTTACTCCCAACCCACAGAAAAGAAAGAATGAAAGACTGAGAAAGAAAGAATGAAAGAAAAAGAAAGAACAAACGAACGAAAGAAAGAACGAACGAACGAACGAACTGTTGTGTTTCTTGCAATCAATAA
>JAWQFJ010025813.1:0-14311 GCA_034096865.1 Theodoxus fluviatilis | reverse complement strand
CTTGATGTTTTCATTGCAGCCAGCATATCTACAGAGGGAATATTCAATGTGACTTGTCAACATTACTTTGATGCTTTCATTGCATCCAGCATATCTACAGAGGGAATATTCAATGTGACTTGTCAACATTACTTTGATGTTTTCATTGCAGCCAGCATATCTACAGAGGGAAAATTCAATGTGACTTGTCAACATTACTTTGATGTTTTCATTGCATCCAGCATATCTACAGAGGGAATATTCAATGTGACTTGTCAACATTACTTTGATGTTTTCATCGCAGCCACCATATCTACAGAGGGAAAATTCAATGTGACTTGTCAACATTACTTTGATGTTTTCATCGCAGCCAGCATATCTACAGAGGGAAAATTAAATGTGACCTCTTAACATTACTTTGATGTTTTCATCGCATCCAGCATATCTACAGGGAATATTCAGTAGGATATGTCAACATTACTTTGATGTTTTCATCGCAGCCAGGGTATCTCCAGATGGGGAAAGGTGGGATGCTAACTTAGGGTAGATTCACCAAGTGGCAGCACTTCGCCACAGAGACCGATACACTGCAGATGTAGATGAGGGCTCAGACAACGGAAGCCTGGGCTTTGTCTGACGCCGCTAGGGGGCCTTGGCGTCTGGCTGTGACTCTCATTGTAGACTGCTGGGAAGGACATGACCACCTGACGTCATCGCGCGCTAATCCCCGGATGAACGGTCTGCACAGGTGATGCCAGCCTCGAGCAGGTGTTGCCATAGAAACGCGATGTCACACCTGTGGAGATGAGCCATTCTGGAATTTTCTGTCCCCATCTTGTTAATCCCCGGCGAGGCATCACGTGTCCTTTCTGGAGGCATCAGTGCTTAATAATGTCCGCATGTCCGAGTAGCACGTGACTGTGCCGGGCGATAACTCACGCTTGGTCAGTCAGCACGCGTTTGGTTTGCTTCGAGATGCGTTTGTCTCAGACGCACAGTGTGAAGTGAGAACAACGAATCCCACAAGCTTGGATGAGTGCAAGTACGTCCACAGAATAAAGGCTCAATGCTCGTCTGTTATTTAGAGACACCGGTCCGCACAAACAATTGATATTCTGTAAATACAGCAATGTAGGAGCAATGTATGTGAATGCAATCCCCATCTGCGCTACAAAGACATTTGCAAACGCGATCTCAAGGCACCGGGTGTAGGCTTGGACACCTCGGAGGCAGATGCTCCGGACAGGTGCACCTGGAGACGGGGGTTGCAGAGGGGGCTCTCCCAGGTTGAGAGGAACCTGACGGAGCAGACAGATGGCTGGTACCTCCAGAGAGAGGCCACGCACGGGGCGGACAGGCCTGCGCCAGCCTTCACATGTGCACGCTGTAGCTAGGACTGCCACTTCCGCCTTGGTTTCCACAGTCACAGCAAGTCCTGTGAACGAGACGGAACTAGTTCCCAGCAGCACAAATCCATGGTCCTCCTGAACTGACGGAAACATTTTCATGGAGCTGTTCCTCACGGAAGAGAGAATACAAAGAGCTACTTAGTCCATCCTCTTTAAAGAACCTTGACGTCAATAAGAAACTCGTGCTCCTCGGTGACCCAGTCGCGACTCTGAGGTTCAGTGGTCAGCGCTTGACCTGCGGTCGTTGGCGGCTAGTGGGTGCGGCGTTCAAAGCTGCGCTGACCCATGAGGTGTATCTTGAAGTATGAAGCTAAACTCATATTGCTTTTTCCCACTAGGGGTATGATTGGGCACCTGTCAGGGCAACAATGGCACACTGTAGTGCGATTAACTCGCTCATACAGCCGTCTCCCAGCATTCGGTTGGAATGCTCCCAGGAAGTGGAGTCTCTGCTGGTACTGCACTGTGTGCATTAAGCCTGTCTCTCACAGTGTTAACTGTTAGGTGACAGTGAAGAATGTATCAAGCGGCACAAAAATCATTGGGTAGAGTGTAAAGCGGTTTAAGACCTAGACGCAAGTAATAAGTCGCTATATAAAATTGAACTTTTACCCTTTTATCTCTTGTTCCAGAGAGCCACGCAAGAGTGAAGAGACCACGAAGAGGACAGCTTTGCTCCCGAGGCAAGAGAAGGAGGAGGAGCTGCGCTGGGACACGGGTGAAAAAAGACACAACGCCGAAAGTGAACTTGCTACGCGCAATGGCGCTGGACGTAGAGGCAGAGGAGGCAACAGCCGCAAGCTCTGGCATCATTATCGGCAACGGTAATCACCCAGGGCGTGGAAATCGACATGCCCGGCACACTGCCTCTGCCCCGGGGGCAAACACGTAAGGCAGCCCCCAGCTGCCCGCTCCACGTCAGCAAACATAGTTCTCTGCCCATTTGACGGCGCTCGCGACTCGTCCGCGTGGAGGAGACGAGATACGTGATGAGCATGGCGGCGTCGTGGATGAAGAGATATGTGATTTCTGCGTGGGGCTTGATCCCGTCAAAATCGGGAAACGAAAGATTGGAGGAACGTTGTTGAGGCTCTGTAGATGTAGATGAACCTCCAGTGTAACCACCAAAAAGGGTTATGCGGGCGCACGCGCTTATGTTCAAGCCCGGGATGAGAGAGAGAGAGAGAGAGAGAGAGAGAGAGAGAGGCAGACAGACAGATAGACAGACACACAGACAGATAGACAGATAGACAGATAGACAGACAGGCAGACAGACAGACAGACAGACAGACAGACAGACAGACAGACAGACAGACAGACACCGAGAGACAGACAAATAGACACCGAGAGACATCGAGAGACACCGAGAGAGAGAGAGAGAGAGAGAAAGAGAGAGAGAGAGAGAGAGAGAGAGAGAGAGAGAGAGGGAGGGAACGAACTAACAAACTTTATTTTACAAGGGTAGTAAATTAGACAGCAGTGCCTTTCTTATATTCAGCCTTTGAGGCAAAATATTCAAGTGTAGTAAGAGAGAGAGAGAGAAAGAGAGAGAGAGAGAGAGATAGAGAGATAGAGAGAGCAGAAAGGATGAAACGGGTGAGGGAGATGGAGAGAGATGATGTTAATAATCTAAGTGGACAGAATGAGGAAAGAGTAATACCCTGAATCTTTGCAAATTGCCCAATTTGTTGTCGACACATCGGCACCCTTCCTCTTACTAAGAAAGTTATGTTCTACGTCAATTGTCTAAAGAGTTCTAATGAAACAAAGGCCTTGTGTTTTCGCTGTTGACGTCAACACTGACAGGTGCGAAGTGAACGCTTGCATGTGCTCTTCAATACCACTTTCTCGCGCGTTCCTGTCACCAGCGTGTTACATAAGCACATGAATTTGGGATATAATCATCCCCACTACCAGCAGAGCATGCCCGACTTCCAATGGCTCAGGGAAGCGCAATGATATCAGGCTTCCAGTCTGGAAAGGGGCCACACCATACCAGCACTGTTTTTGGCGCGACCCTGAGTTCCTCAGTCTCACTGACCTCATCCGCCATCGAGAAGGCAATGTCTTGTTAAGGCTCTGCCCAACTGTGTTTTCAGGTGTGAAGAAATAATGGGTGTATTTTGTCATTCAAAGAGCCCTTTTCCAAGGGAAACAATGGTAATAGTTGATGCACAGAGCGATTGAACTTACAACGGCGAGGACGATGATTAGACAAAAGTAGATGCAACTCCAGCAGCAATGACGGCGATGTCAACGACGAGAGTGTTAGTAATGATGATAGTCATGACGACGACAAAGCTATTGATGAAAATGAAGAGAAGAAGACGACAAGAAGAAGAAGAAGAAGAAGAAGAAGAAGAAGAAGAAGAAGAAGAAGAAGAAGAAGAAGAAGAAGAAGAAGAAGAAGAAGAAGAAGAAGAAGACAAGAAGAAGAAGAAGACGACACGAAGAAGAAGACAAGCAGAAGAAGAAGAAAAAGACGACAAGAAGAAAAAGAAGACAAGAAGAAGACGGCGACAAAAAGAAGAAGAAGAAGAAGGAGGAGGAGATGAGGAGACTACGACGACGAAGCCGATGCTGAAGATGATGCTGAAGATGATGATGATTAGTTCCCTGGCAACATACAGGCCCCCTCTATCTGACAGCCAGACTCATCTTGTGGACACTGACGGACTCTAGCGCTCTCTCTCTCTCTCTCTCTCTCTCTCTCTCTCTCTCTCTCTCTCTCTCTCTCTCTCTCTCTCTCTGTACCTACTACCTGCCAACTAACTAAACTACCTCCTCTCTCCCTACTTCTACCTCTTCTTCTATGTCTCTACTACCTCTGCCCTCCTCCCCTACCTCTACATCTGTCACCAACCCAACCCACCACTCTTCCCTCTCTGCCTCCACCATTCTATCTCTCCCTCCCTTTCACTGTTTGCCGCCAAAAAGAAAATTCCCGCAGCGGACGTTGTTCTCTGCGCAGGCGTGCAGTCTTCCAAACAATGGCGTCACTTCCCATCGACCTTCGGGGCACATCAAAGGCGGTCTCTGTCCGCTTCGCTCAAGGGAGGTGTGTGTGATCACCTCTCCGTCAGGGCCGCCATGAAAGGAGGCGCCGCACACCGATGACAAATAAGCGTTCCCGTGGAGAGCGCCCTCAAGCTGCTCACGGTTTCAACATGGCCGCCCCTGTTTTGAAAAGCAACAGTCTTCGCGCAGCGTATTGACGCGTGAGTGACACCTGGCGGGACAGGTCGATCCTTCCAGGCAGACTGGTGCACTGACTCTTGTCTCCTCTGTGACTGAAGGGCGGCATCACTGGGGCGCGAGAGTGTGGCCTGACACAAAGGTGCTATCAACAGCTTTTTTGCGCTTGGGATATGTCTTGAAAACGGGCGGTGACAGATCAAGCAATACTTGCCCGTTTCGTTCCTTTTTGTGGTGCCGTGTGAGGCGTAGCCGACTAGCATTAAAGAGGATGATGACGATGCGTTAGATTTGCATTCTTTGTTTGCTAGTGTTGACATGAATGCAAACTCCTGTAGGTCAGCCTTTCATTACTCAGATATGCGTGACAGAGAGACATACTTTGCTTGCTCCGTCAGAGAGAAAAATGTAACTGATTGGCATGCTCTTTAATCATGATCAAATATCCATATTAGACAAAATTAATGTGACCGTGCATTAGAAGTAAGACCAAATTGAAAAAAAAAGTTTTCGAGAAAACCTGAGTCAAGTTATCAAGGTACTACGTAATAGTTTTTAAAACGCATAAAATTTGTTTACCAGCACAAAGATGGTTTCAGCAGCAAATAGGAAGGAGTGAGCAGCGAATGTGAAGCAGCAAATTGGATGAATTCAACAGCAGAATAGATGAATTGAACAGCCAAGCAGATTTATTTAACAGTAAAAAGATGAAAATCCAGCAAAATGAGAACATCAAAGAGTCTGAAAAATAAACAGAAAAACTGACACAAATCAGCAAAATCGTAATACAAATTGAACAAAAAGTTCATACAGAAATGGAATAAAACATGAAATAAATTTCACTCTATTTGAAAAAATTCAACAACACACCACACACCACCTTGCACACCACCATCTCTGAACAGAGAATCAAATCACAGTCCTTGTGTCTGGGTGAATCCCCCTTGTAGGCCTTGGTGTAGTTGCGTGGTCGTGTTCGCCGGATTCATACAAGGAGACGGTTTGGTCTTCAGTGTTGTAGAGAAGAAACATCCCCGCCAAGCAGCTGGCTCCTCGTTTACACTTGAAGTACACCTTCTTTCCATCAGTCGTCTTATGTGTGTAGCTTATGGCCCACTCATCCTGAAACGACATAAAGCCTGTGCGAGGAACGAAACACCTTACTCCTTCTCCTCATCTACCGACTTGCATCACCTCCATCACCATATCTGGAAAATCACTGCCAGTATTATCGTCGCCGACACCAACATTGTTGTCCACCGACATCACCACGACCTGTATGTATGTGCTAATCACCATCACTTTTATCACAATCATCATCAGCCATCATCTTATTCCCTACAGCAATCACCATCATCATCATCAACATCATCATTACCATCACCATCACTCCTCTTACTGCCATCATCATCATCATCATTCGCCATCACCTTATTCCCTACAGCAATCCCCACCCTAATTCCCACTGATCTTCATTACCATTCAACTATAAAGTGCTCACCTTAGACACACAATCATCGGCAGCCTTTTCATCATCAAAAGTCCGTTGTTTCTGCCATTCCCTGGCCATTCCCCTACCCCTTTTTGCTGGTGGCAATTCTTCATTTTCACTGGATGATGCCTCTTGGGAGATGGGGTGGATGGTCTCAAACTCAGTGTCATCCATACTTGACAAACTGTGTTGAAACTGTGTTGCACTTACATGCAGTTGCCCCACAGTAGTTCAGTCTCAGTAATAAAGCGTGCCGTGAGTACATGTCACCCCACAATTGCTAGAAGGCGAACAAAGCTCAGGTGAATAAGACCCAGATACAACTCTGATTACAGTTCATATGTAGTCATGTTTTTCGAATTCATGTGATGTGCTGCTATGATCATCTATTGTGCTGCTGTGACCATTAATTCTGCTGTCAGTTGTATTTTCTTGCTGGTAAAGTATCTAATTTGCAGTTTAAATATCATCTCAGCTGTTCAAACAGCAAATCTGTTGGTTAACCATCTTTTTTGCTGCTAAAATATCCAATTTGCTGCTAAGTATATTTTTTGCTGCCAAAAATATTTATCGCAGCTAATTTGCTGTTGAAACCTATCTTTTTTGCTGCTGATCCATCTTTTTTGCTGCTGGTCCATCTAATTTGCTAGTTTTTAAAATCTTACTTTGGTCTTGTTTTTTCATGCGCGGTCACATTAATGTCTGTAATTGTCTAATCGATTTGGGTTGCTGGCGAGATGCTTATTCGTCTAAGAGAGATACCTATGTATATATATTTTGCTGGTTACCGGGTGCTTTTCCCCATTAGTTGTCTTCAACAGACATTTCCTTTCTCACCTATTCATTTTGCCTTCATCCCATGCTACATGTATATACTTCTATTGCCCTCGTAAATGAGTTTATTCTTTCTTGGAGGAACATGAAGGCATGCATTTTTCAACAATCTTTGAGCGGATGAATTAATGCTTTAGAATTGTTTTTATTTTAGGTTAATAATTTCCTCTTCTACAATCAGGAAGCTTTGATCAAACCGTATTTTGCTCAAGGCATACCTTGTCAAAATGCACCCAGCAGTTTATTGTTGACATCGTATGAGAATGTAGTGTGGTACACTTTAGATATAATACGCACATTACATATGTAACACATGCATCGTGCGGTATAAGTGATGCAGAATATTTGCCTTCCGATGGACACTTTCATCCTCGTGTCTTCACTTCACATGATATTGTTCATCGTGTAGTGGTGGATTATATCTTCCGTGTGGACAATGGCAAACTTAGTTCCATGAAAGGCGTTTCCTGAGATCTACCTCTTCCATGATTGAATCCATGAGCACTCATGCAAATAATTGACTATAATTATGTTTACATGATCTCATAGAGAAACACTAATTTGGGAAAATTATATCGTGGCTGTTTGACGGTTTCGATACAGGCAAAATCAGTCCCTCGTGCTGGATTAGTTTATGACATACAATGGAAATGTGATTATCAATAATATGTTCTAATATTCAATATCATGAAAGGAATGAAAAAAGTGTTGTCGATGAAACTAAGTTGAACATTTTCTTTTAATCCCTGTTCTGTGAAGGGAGCCAGTATAGATAAAGGTACCCAAGCGTATTTTGTGATAAGTGCCAACTGTTATGATTTTAATTAAAAATGCGTGTTACCGTGCTTCGTTTTGCAGTGGCAATGTAGCTACTTTCCAGACAAGTTGCTCTTTCGACAAGTTTGTAGCAAACAGCTGATCTCTGTCATCATGGTGCCTATGTGTCGCAAACAGCTGATAGTACCGTGTAACATTTGTCATGGTAACCAACTTTAACTGCGCAATAACTGATGGTGTCTCAACAGGTAAATGTATGGAGCGTCTAAAGGTCACTTATGGTGGAAGACGCCACTTTTCGCGAGCTGGAACAAGACAGTGCTGCTCGCAAGTAATTTCCAGACAATCCACCTGCCGGCACCATGTCAGTCAAGGTCTTCTTAATCTCTGTGCCCCAAGCCCTGGATGTCTGACCTCGACACCGGGGTCACCTGTCTTGTCCAGACAGACACAGGCCTGGAGGGGCTTGCGGGAGCTGCTACCTGAAGAGGTCTGGTCTAGTGGTCTGGGTACTTGCCTTGTTGGTGGTTTGAAAAACAAACAACATTGGAGCGTTCCATGCTGCACATATTTTGTACGTGCATGATGTTTGATGATGGCGTTATTTCACTCAGTGGAGTAAAAATAGATATCAGTAGTAACAGCACAGAAATGGGGGAAAGGAAAAATACAGTCGATGTGATATTGAAAACTGTCTGAAATAACTTCATCAAGGAACATAGTTGGAGCACTTTTGAAATTGTACGTTTGGAAGTGTCTGCTAGCATGCCAGACCCGAAAAACGTATTAATGTGTGGCCTGCGATTACAGAAGACAACTCAATAAGATTTGAGCTTGACATACGGGATCTGCCAGACTGGGCACTACTTGCAGAACTACGTGATGTGTGTCAGTCTGGGCTGTTTCATGCTTTCATTGTTGCAGAATTGCATGACAGGGACACCAGATTATCATGCCCTTATATACATTTGCCTCAAAAATATGCTTAGATGCGTAAAATATACTTTTCTTTGCCTTGCCTCGGCTATCCAGCAATTGTGTAGGAAAACTTCTGAGACCGTTATCTCAAAATTGTTGATGGCACGAAACCTATAATGCTTCTACAGTGTTGATCCTACAGTGTTCATACTTATACCAAACTTATCAGAAAGGACTGTTGATTTAAAGCCACCATTGTTTTATGTGGTGGCAGATCACATACGGGTGACGCGTCAGTTAACGTGGCTGTTATCTAACTTTACCTTCCAGACAAAACCTTCTGGATGGCTGGACACTGGCACAGTTAGAAGACCCTTGCTGACAATGGTCGTTACGCATTATTCCTTTAAAAAAATTGTTTTCAATCATTTTCTTGTCACCCCGTCCAGAAACGAAGTGAGAGATAAGACCTTTGAATACATTCTAGTTCCATTGTCTTAATTCATAGGTCAGAACACCCAGTTAATGAGTTTAGTTCCCTCAAGATCGCTCTGCAAATGAATTTGCTTAACTTCTCGGAAAAGGTGATCATAACAACCAGATACGATCATTAGTACACCAAAGTTGCAACGCATAGACTTGTCCTGGGTGCAGGATATGTAAGAATTAATAATATAGAAGAGGAAGAGATGTACATGATAGAGGGAAGGGGAGAGACAATGTAATAAATAAGTGGAAAAAGTGAAACAAAAGTTAAACAGAAACTTCATATCCATGTTGCCATCCTTACCCTTACTCTTTTCCCCTGTGATCATTCGCCGAAAGCACGGAAGGATGATAACAAGATAACAAAGGATGTGAGATCTGTTGTAAAGGGAGCACTGGAGGAGAATATGCAAAGGGAGGGGGAGGATGTGTGGATGGGGGAACATCTAAAGTCAAATAAACACAAAGGAAAAGGTAGACGTTCGGGCAAGGCGATACAGAATCTCACCGCCTATGACGGTATTTTCTCACCATTCGTAAGTCTTTACTTCTGGCCATCACTGTCTAGCATGCAGAGACTCGCAAAGTAATGGGGACAATGTAGGACAAGGAGTAGGTCAAGACAGAAAGTTGGAGACAGCGAGAGGTAGGGCTGGGACAGGGTGAAGGGAGGGGGAGAGGGACTGGTGGATGAAAAGGATGGGTAGATGAACTGGACATGATGCTCTTGACCAGTCCTCCTCGTCCCCATTCTAGTTCACTAGAGACTTCGCCTACCGGCGAAAGTGGCTCTAGCCCAGATGACATCACGTGATGGAAGGTTTTCGTCCAATTTATGCAAATGAAGGTCACACGAGAGGTTTGTGGGATAGCAGATCTGCTCCCTGACATACGCCGTTGCAGTAGTTCTGAGACTATTTCGCACGAAACTCATAACTTACTCTTGTTGAGGCAATAAACAAGCGTTTATTCGATAAAATAAAATATTTGCGTTGAAATGGAAACACGTTTTGACATCTGAATGATTTCTGTAAAAAGTGGAGAGAAAAATAGTATCAGAACGAACTATTTTTGGCGCAATGCTGTAACGCGAGGGGTCAAGACTATTACGCATTCATTGCGAACTGTGCCAGAGTCACTACTGACTCGGGTTCACAGAATGCCTCGTCCCACTCCCCTTCATCTCCACGTCATCCATGCGCCGTGATGACTTTGTGGGGGCGATAAAGCGCCCTCCTCCAGAGCCATAAGGTCTTTTGACCACAGTTGGTGATTTATGGTCTACGGCTGGTGGTCGTTGGTCGTCCAAGAGGACGGGACCACTGCCCATGCCACGTGTCCTCAGCTGGTCTCTGGCATTCCCTTGGAGCTGGTGCGGACACTGGTTCGTCCTCAAAAATAAGCCTCGGTAAATCATAGAGTCGCCCTCTGTCTGCAGAAGATGAAGAAGCCAGATCGATAGAATGGTTCATTAGTCTCATCCTTGAGAGAGAGATAACCACAAAACTGTCGGGTCAGCCCTCTGATCCATGTTTATATGGGAGAGAGAGAGAGAGAGAGAGAGAGAGAGAGAGAGAGAGAGAGAAAGAGACAGATAGATGGTTTTGTTCAGGTGTGCGTGTGTGTGAATGGAGGAGTGAGGATAGGGTAAGGAAAAAAGACACGTCTGTAATGAGAAACTGTGAGACGCAAGCTGACAGGAATGCACACACACACACACACACACACACACAAACACACATGCACTCACACACACACATGCATATTTATACGCACGCATGCGCACACACACTCACACACACACACACACACTCATACACACACATGTTGTTCGTCCGTCGAGTCGACGAGGACCACTCTAGTCATCTGGGGGTTTCTGGGACTGGCTCTGTCTGTGCGTGCGCAGATGGCTGATGAGGCCGATCCTGGCACGGAGAGTTCTGGGACAAAATGGACACGGGACGAGTGGGACATCTCCAGGAGGGCTGACAAAACGGGCTTTTCGGGCTTGTCGCTTCCTTTCTGCGGCGCTGGTCCTGTTGGCTTCACATGTTTTAGCGGTTTTGTAGATGGAGGAGCGCCAGGTGGCTCTATTCACTGCGGTGTGTTCCCACGTGTCTGGGTTGATGGTAAACGCTTTCAGTGAGGCTTTCAGAGTATCTTTGAACCGTTTCTTCTGCCCACAGTGGGACCGCTGGCCATGCTGCAGTTCGCCGTAGAGGAGTCGTTTGGGCAGCCTCTCATCTGGCATGCGTACTACGTGCCCTGCCCAGCGAAGCTGGGAATGCATCAGGAATGTGAAGATGCTGGGGAGTCCTGCTCTGGCCAGTACGTCTGTATCTGGGACTTTGTCCTGCCACTTTACGCCGAGGATTTTTCTGAGGCTCGTTGTGTGGAAATGATTCAGCTTTTTGGCATGACGTTGATACACTGTCCATGTCTCGCACGCATAGAGCAGCATAGGGAGCACCACTGCCCTGTATACTTTCAGCTTGGTCTGGGTGGTGATGCCTCTCCTGCCCCACACATTTGGGTATAGTCTGCCGAAGGAAGAGCTTGCTCTGGCAATTCTGACGTTCACTTCGTCGTCGATGGTGACATTCTGAGATAGTGTGCTGCCGAGGTACGTGAAGCGGTTCACTGCGTTGAGTACACACATACACACACAAGCACACACACACACACATGCACACACAAGCACACACACACACACACACACACACAAACACACATACATACGCGCACAGACACACACACACACACACACACACACACACACACACACACACACACACACACACACACACAAACGCACACTACAAACAGAGGTGGCATGTTCCACTTTGAAAACGCTACTCGCAGGCCTACCCTATTGAGCGCTAATGGAGGAAGGAGATATCTTCTTTTCACATTGTGTAACCCAACAAAGAACTTGTAAATAGTCCCGCCTACAGATTAGCCAGCAGGCATAATCTCTTTAAGGCGGCAATTGCTGCCGATGACCGGACAAAAAGCGCACCTTTGAATTCCTCGCGGCAGAGGAACAACATGCTCGTGGCTTCTGGACAGAAAAGGGTGTGATGACTCGTTCCACCCGATTGCCTCGTAACCACTCATGCCCCGCAGGGTTGCCCAAACCGGTTTAGAACCCATGATCTGCAAAGCCCACCCATGCACCCGACATTTTTTCCCCACCCGGCTGCAAACTGCGTTGAAAAAGAGGAGTGGGGGAAGTAGCTATCCTTGTCCAACGCCAGTTTGGAGTTTTTTGCCTCGTAAATTTGGCGGTGGAGGTGAGCGATTTCAAAGGCCATTTGTAGTAAAGCAACGGAGTGTCTGTGCACGGTATGCATGTGCAGTCCTGGTGAAAAGAGGTGTACCTTTATCAAAGGAATGTTGGTCCTCTGGTTTATGGTGTCTGCCCATGCAGGGAACATTAATATTCTTTCACGTCAAAACTCATTTCGCGCTGTGGCGACATCTATTCTCAGCAGTGAACACTTTTCGCGAGCAGCTTGCCAAAGGGAGTGTAATGACAAAACCATCCGTAGGTTGCTTCGACTCGCTTGGTTTTAGGGTTGACCGACTTTTTTTATGGCGGTGTGTGTGTGTGTGTGTGTGTGTGTGTGTGTGTGTGTGTGTGTGTGAGTGTGTGTGTGTGTGTGTGTGTGTGTGCGAGTGTGTGTGTGTGTGTGTGTGTGTGTGTGTGTGTGTGTGTGTGTGTGTGTGTGTGAGTGAGAGAGAGAGAGAGTGTGTGTGTGTGTGTGCATACATGTGCATTTCACTTCTTGATTTGCATGAAGCAAATGCAGGTTAATCTCTCTTGACAGTTTTTTTTTCAAGGCACCTTGATGCTATCCTACTTCATTAGTAAATGAACAAAAAAACTATGACACTCTGTTTGCCTGCAAGTACATGTATGATAAGCAATATTAGTAAAGCAAAAAGTATTGATTAAAATTCGGGTCTCTTTATATGAAGTAAAATAGAGAGATGAAAATGTTCAATGGAGTCTGTTCACACATAGCTCGGTTTCAAAATGCCTTAAACTCCTTTGTCTGTCTATAGTATTCTCGACCAAAACGCTATCATGAGTTGATACTAAATATACAAATTCATAAAACGGAAGAACAGTTATATACCAGCACTACACGTCCTTCCATGGACGTTTTCCAAGTCTGTAATGCATTATTTCCGCCATACAGTTTATATATACTGTATATCATTCACTACTGTTCACTTATTGCATTCTGTGAATCCGAGTCAGTAGTGACTCTGGCACAGTTTGCAATGAATGCGAAATATTGACTTGACCCATCGCATTACAGCATTGCGCCAAAAGTAGTTCGTTCTGATACTATTTTTCTCTCCACTTTTACAGAAATCATTCAGATGTCAAAACTTGTTTCCATTTCAACGCAAATATTTTATTTTATCGAATAAACGCTAGTTTATTGGCTCAACAAGAGTAAGTAATGAGTTTCGTGCGAAATAGTCTCAAAACTACTGCAACGGCGTATGTCAGGGAGCAGATCGGCTATCCCACAAGCCTCTCGTGTGACCTTCATTTGCATAAATTGGACGAAAACCTTCCATCACGTGATGCCAACTGGGCTAGAGACACTTTCGCCGGTAGGCGAAGTCTCTAGTGAACTGGAATGCACTTATTGCACTGTCCTAGCATACGCTCAGTTTTACTCCTGAATGGAAAAAAGCAATGATTTTCAAGCGCGTCCCTCAAAAGCGCTACTCTAGGATCTCGGCAGCACTGAGCAAGACACTGGTTGGTGGAAAGGTGAGTTTCAAACACAGGATAAGATTCGTACTACAGCTACATGTACAATTCAGACATCAAATCATATAGCTAGAAAGTTTCTGGTTTTAAAAAGTCAGCCAAACCTCCCAGGACTTTCAAAAGAAAAAAAAAAATTTCCCTGAAAAATCTTGATTTTTCCAACAGTACTAGTTTCTAAAAGTGTGGTGTCTCAAAGAGGAAAAATAGTTATGTAACCATACACACATCTTTCCAACCTCCTTCTCTCTCGTATTCAGCCCCTTTATTCCCCCTCCCCCTCCCTTTCTCGCCCCCACTCATCCCACCTCAAACCCCTGCCCCTTTCCGCCTACTGTATGTAAAACATTGATACATTGAAATTCATTTCTCTGTACATTTCGTTTGACAGTGTTTGTCATGAGGTTCATGTACTGGCTAGTGTTCCAT
>JAWQFJ010025812.1:5000-10399 GCA_034096865.1 Theodoxus fluviatilis | reverse complement strand
AAGAGGGAGATGGTGGGAGGGGATGGATTGGGGGAGAGGGAGATGGTGGGAGGGGATGGGGTGGGGGAGAGAGAGATGGTGCGAGGGGGTGGAGTGGGGAAGAGGGAGATGGTGGGAAGGAATGGGATGGGGAAGAGGGAGATGGTGGGAGGGGACGATGTGTGGGAGAAAGAGATGGTGGGAAGGGATGCGGGGGGGGGGGGGGGAGAGAGGGAGATAGTGGGAGAGGACGGGATGGGGGAGAAAGAGATGGTGGGAGGGGATGGGGTGGGGGAGAGGGAGATGGTGGGAGGGGATTAAGGGGGGGGAGAGGGAGATGGCGGGAGGGGAGGGGGGGGGGAGAGGGAAATGGTGGGAGGGGAGGGGGGGGGAGAGGGAGATGGTGGGAGGGGACGGAGTGGGGAAGAGGGAGATGGTGGGAGGGGGTGGGGTGGGGAAGAGGGAGATTAAACTTGCCGTGCTTTGCAACCACAGATTGTGATGTTTGATTTTTTTTACTCTCTTCTCTCTCTCTCTCTTCTCTCTCTCTCTCCCCGTGCGTAGCACGGGTACCCGCTAGTCATTGATAACTCTACATATATAATCTACTGCTAAGGAGAAGAATGCATGCAGCAGCGTGTGAATGTTGTTGACTTCAATTGGGACGGACTGTCGTGAAGAATATAGAATTTGTAGACGATAATCTGCAGCTTGTATCACTGTGACATGCACGACAAAGTTTTACGAATGTTTCTGTCACAACCACACGACACAATCACCAACCTGGACGTATGGTTCCCAGAGCTACTGACAGGAGAACGAAGATTCCCACAGACTGCATGGAGATGGCTGTCTGCTTTTACTTCTAGTTTTCGACAATGCTAAATTCCTCTTTTGTCATAAAAATTCAAACGTCACCTGCTTAGAAAATTGAATGACGTCACATATAGTTTGCTTTGTCTCTCTCTCTCTCTCTCTCTCTCTCTCTCTCTCTCTCTCTCTCTCTCGTTTGTATGCGTGTGTGTGTGTGTGTGTTGTGTGTGTGTGTGTGTGTGTGTGTGTGTGTGTGTGTGTGTGTGTGTGTGTGTGTGTGTGTGTGTGTGTGTGTGTGTGTGTGTAATGAACATTTCTTGGCTAAAACTGTGCGTGTGAAAATTCCATAGGCAGACTTCCCCATCTAAAGGTCACCAGCCTTACAAGCCACCCAGAGACGCCTCCAACCAGCGACCACGAGTGCAGCAGCAGATGTCGCAAAGACTTACCGACACTTTGACAGCGTCAGTTCATGGAAAGTTTGAAAGCGATGACTTGCTTTGAGGTTTTCGTGGGACTGTTGCTTTTCTCCTTTTCCGAGCCGATATCACTATTCCCCTTGCGCTCCCGTCCATGCTGTCCCATGCATAGAATTCCGAACCAGTCACAAGGTAGTTGTACAGGTGCTATCAATGAAATACACGGAACGCCTTAGCACGGTCATCTTTCTGGACGTGTGCTGTCCCAGGCCGTTGCTAGGGGCATGCTCGTTGCCAAGGTGTCTACGGTTTACAACAACATGCCCTCACACGACTCTTCCTTTTCTACAGGCCTCACTCACAATCCCGCCTGCTTTTCACGGGAAAGCTGCTGAGGCTGTAATGATGCCTTCTGACTTAATTAACCGCAGTGGTACTGTTAAAACTGCAGTAACATTAGACACAATGGCAGTAGCAGCGATAGCAGCAGTACAGTTATTTTTTTCTGAGCCACGGTGTTACGAGTTGGTGTAAGATTATTAAAATCTTTAATTTCGGATCGTTTCTAGTCTAGAGGTTGAACTGCACACACCTACTCGAACCTTCCATTCTCACTCAAACATAGATGACACAAGTCTGAAAATGAGAAGTGGTAACAAAGAAATCACAATTCAAAACTTTACTTCTCAGGAAATCAAATGCCTAAGTATGATATAGTTGCTACAATCAAATTACCAAATAATAATTATATTCATGGTGATCTAAAATTATTCCCCAAAAATAAAACCCTTAAATAAGTAGTCTGCCAAACCAGTGAGATACTTAACTGAGCTCGATGAAAATTCACAGCCAATCAGAGGCTACTTCACCCGCACATGGCGAGGGGTGGTGAGAGCTGGAGGGGGAAGGGGAATTGGGATATCCATTCAGAAAAACACTTTCACAAACGATGAATGGAGAATTCCGGCGCCTGAGCGGGCAGGCGGTATTCGTCTCTTCCATTAGACGAGGAGGGGTCCTGAGACTTGAACTTGGCCTGGGAGCGGAGGAAGAGCTCTGGGGATGATCGTAGATGTGAAGCGTAGCAGTGGCCGGGGTGAGGACGCTAGCAGACCACACGGCTAGACCTCCATGTGACAGGCGGCGGGACGGCCGCAGGCCTGGGGCGGGTTTGAAAATAGGTAGTCAATCTTGGTCGCAAGATCTTGCTTCGCAGTAAGAGCTAGCTAAAAAAGAAACTACCCAACGTGACGAAGTAATGCGCATGCGTAGACGTCACGACAAGAGGTGAACTAGCCACATTTCAATGGCCGACGTGTTGCCGGTTCACTCAGAAAACGCTCTATTTCGAGATACTAGCAACCCATCCAAAGAAAATATAAGCCATGCACAGCATTAATTTATCAAAGGTGTATGTTGAATGCATTAATAGATCGTGAAACCTCCTACAGTTTACACATCGAATGCAGGTCAACGCATCCACGCCGAACTTTTGTCTCCAAGATGGCGGCGCGCACTGTACTCATGCTGTCCGCCATCTTGAATCTTAAAAGCTAGGCACCTCTCAAGCTGCCTCGCTCAATCTACGCTCGTCTACGATTGGCTCGCTAGCAAGCAAAGAATGAAACTGCCCATTCGGCGAGATCTGCGTAGATCTACCGAGATCTTCGCATTTTGAAACCCGCCCCTGGAGAATGTAGGCGCATGAACGGAGCCAACCTTTCTTCTGGAGCGGGGCTTTCCTCGACCACCGGAGATTTCCGGGGTTATCTTCTGTTTGAGGGGCGACAGTCCAGCGTATTTTCTGTGGAGGAAAACTTCTGATGGAGAGGCTTGAAAACCCGTCGCTGTAGTTTTTTTCTCTCAGGCGAGGGCGAGCGTAGAACTCCATTCTGCCCTCTGAGCGATAAGGCGAAACACGTGGAAATGGCCTGGTCTAGAGTGGGCGTTGTTCTGGAACTTTTCGTAGTGGAAACTTCATCTTGTTACAGCTTATTCAGCGGGGAACCATATAAACAGGGCACCGTTTCCTTCATGAGGTCTGTTCCTGTAAAATAAAACTTGTATGGGCGCCCCGCACTTCGAGACAACACGGGTTATATACGCCCGCCAAAAACTCCTCGCCTTTCCCGTCCAATCACAGGACCAGTGATGGTCTTGAGTATCGTTTTTCTCTAATTGACCAATCATCGTTCGGCTGTATAAATACTAAGTTAGTCACATGTCCCTCTCGCAAGTCATTCCTGATTGATCAGTCAACCGAACCACATCATTTGTCAGTCTTCTGAAAGGTTCAATGGGGATTGGTCAATGGTCAAACATCAACCGAGATGGGCTTAGTTTCAGATTAAATGCTCTATTAAGTAATTCTCACCTCAGGCAGGAAAACAAGATTCAATGTTTATTTTCCTTTCTCAAGTCCTACACACACAGAGCATATTTCTTTCATCTACACCGGTCTGGCAAAATGTCTACGCTACTATGGTCTGGCAGACAATACCCACCCCACTGCATAATTAAACAACAACAAACGCCTAGTGGGAATATGCGTTTCGTCACACACAGCCAACTATAAACCATTGATGTTTCTAATGTTGCTGTGTCGGCCATGACGTCTAACAACGGATTGTAAATTTTGTTTTGCATTGTGTTGATTCTAGGGCAGCAGCATTGCCTAGTGTTATCAGTTAGGTTCAGAAATATATATTTAATTCTTCTGGATCATTTATGTCTAGGGTATTTTCTCGAACCTAATCGCACACTTCCATTCTCTCACTCAAACAGTGAATGGGACAAGTCTGAAATGAGAATATGAGACCACAAAATCACAAATCAAAATGCTTTTATTCCCTTTCAATCAAATAATTGATGATGAGCGACGAACGCTACAATAAATTACTAATAGTAATTATGCAACAAAGAATCCTATTCCCAATCCCAAACAATTGCTAGTGATCTGCCAAACCAGTGTGTATACTTAACTCTTTAGACGAAATTCCAGGCACAGTGCACGTAAGCTGGGCTCGTGTCACTCGAGCACACTAGCACTTGAGCACGCGATCACGCGTGGGGGGGTTGAGGCGTAAGGGAAAAGGGGGGTTGGGATATCAGGTGCAGGGAGAAACACTCACCCACTCTTATTCAAGCTTCGACGAAATACTTCTGGAGGTGAGGTGAAATATCGCCCCAGCAGTCTGGTCCGGCAACGAGTAGTTTCTCTTGACGAGAGGGTCTGGGGGGAACTCGTTTAGACTTCCGAGTCCTTCAGTAGAAACGACGACAGGCGAACTGGACGAGTTGGACGGGGAGCAGACGACAGGCAGGCTGCAGCAGTTGAGGGGAGCTTTCCTGGCTTTCACCGTCGCGGCGTAGACGCGCCAAGGACAAGCGTGGACGAGGACTGGAGCGGGCTACACGTGGAACTTGAGCGGGGCAGACGACCATCCTCTCGACAGCTTCGAGGGCGGGACAGCGCCTCTGCAGTTCTAGTTTTCTTCTTGATACAGGCAATGCCACATGGAAAGTTTTGGAACAGGGTGCTACACCGACGTGGGTCTGTTCAATTAAAAATAATGATTCCAGCACCCAGAATTACGTTTTCATGGGCATTTTGTATGTGCACAGAAAATCCAAAGTCCTTCCTAACCAATCACAACACGATGAGAGTTCTTGAGTCATGATGTAACGCAATTGACCAATCATCGATCAGTAGTATATATATTATCTTGAAGTCACATGTCTTTCACAGTCACTTCTCATTGCTTCCTTCAAGCAAACAGTCTCATTAGATAATCCTCTTGGGGAGTCCATGTGGATTGGTTGAAGTGAAATCATCAACCAAGAAACAATTAATTCCCAATTAAAACGTCTCACTAACCAATTCTTTCATCCGGCAAGAGTCAGGATGAATCCACTTCTTGTCTCTCTCAATTCCACAACTAAACAGGGCACATTTCTGCACATACACCGGTCTGGCAGATCTCTACACACTATGCTACGGTCTGGCAGATCATTAACCCGTCCCCATACATGAACAATAACAAACCGGCAGAGTGAGGAAGCGTGGATTCGTCCCACCTAGCACCAGGGAAAAGGGGATGCCATTCACATAGAGTCTCCTTGAATAAAGTCCATTGAATAGTCACATATATGCGCATTCTGATGTGTAGGAAGAAAGCGGGAAAGGCC